>JAHWFO010011261.1:1812718-1887669 GCA_023313115.1 Rhysida immarginata
AGATTACCCCCTGTAGTCACTACCATAAATCCGCCACTGGTTAATTTTTTGTTAGGATGACTACAGTATGTAATCTATTTTAAAGGGAAATAACAATTTCAAATAAATTTAAATAAAATAAAATAAAATAAAAAAATACTGCACACTTTACATGAAAAAAAAACAAGCATCTTTTTTCATATTTCCGTCGGTATATAAAAATAAACACCCTCCAATTAAGGCACCTTTTTGTCACTCGTACAAAACTAACATTACAGCTCTCATTGAAAAAAAAAAATCAAGTCTCTGTCTCTTTCACTTTTATGTTAAAGTAAGCTTTTGTTTTGTTTGTTCGTTTTTTCCCCAGTGATATTTCCCAATACCGTTAGCTGCTATTGCATAGTGACTATTTCTCGAGATCTATCAGTGGAAACATCAGACTTGGATTAAATAAAACTACAACGGGTTTGCTCCAACGTCAATAAAATTTTAGTTTTTTTTTTTTTTTTTTTTTTTTTTTTTTTTTTTTTTTTCCCTAAACTGGATAGGAAGACTTCAAAGTCGATAAAATTTGTTCGAAAAATTAGTAATCCTTCCAGTTCGTCCTGACTTTTTTTAAGTTTTTACAATTTAGTACAAACTTTATTGAAAATGCTCCGAAGAAGCAGCAAGAAATAGGAAAACATTTTTTATACAGAAAAAAACGAACACGGACTTACTTTTAATCGAAGACAAAAAAGAAGGGGTCTATGTTAATTAAAGCGGAAAGAAATTGTTAAAAAAAATAATAATAAATAAATAAATGAAGACCTGTGTAATAGTCTTTTCAGATTTTGGAATTTTTCTCTTTGAAGAGCCAAAAAACACCAATAAAAGCTTCAATTTTTTGATTTTAATATTATCAGAAAAAAATGAGCTTGATTTTTATGGTTGAAGTAAAATAGCCCCTATCTTTTTATATCTTCTTTCTATAACGCATAATTAACCAGACTGATTATTATTATTATTATTAATCCTAATATCGAAATCTGTAATTTCTGCAATTTTTTTTTTATCCTGTTCTTTATGAATACTTTAAATACAGCTAGTCACGGTATTCTTTTATTATTTTATTTTAAATTACTTTACTTTATTTTTTCAATTATTTTTTTTCTTCTTTGATTTCTATAGCAGTGAACCGATAAATTTTTTGACAAATTTTTAAAGATTTAATAGTTTTATTGTAAATTTCAATGCACTTAGAAACTCCGAACACGTACTTTTAAACAAAGTACTCGTTGTCAAATAAATAAATAAAAAAATGTTAAAACCGTAATTTTATTGATTATAATCATAGAAGAATGTAAAATTACAGAAAATGCATTTTGTATTAATGTATGAATTATTTTATATTTTAATGCAGAATTTTTACAATAAGCATAGCCATAAAAACAACAATAACGATTCCTCAGCACAAAAGAAATTAATAACTTCAATAACTTTATATTCAAGTGTTTATACAAATTTTCTAAGGTTTTAATTATTTTCTTTATGTAGCTGTATGATTATGTAAATATGATGATAGATCCGAAATCGTGCATCTCTTTATTGTAATTGACCTTTCTTTTTAAGTTTTGGATTCGTATATTAATTCATGAACTAAAGTTGGCTTTTTCCCCACTCATACTCTAAAGTTTTTTTCATTCGTGCTCTCACTTTTTAAAGACTCTTACCCACTTACCTCAAATTGGATCCTTCCAAGCTGTCACCACAAGATTTTATTCCTTGGACAAAAGTCATCTTTATACAATAAAACTGTTTTAATTGGAGACTGTTCAGGATGTCCATCAGAGTAGAAGTAGAATTGTACCTCTTCCCTGATGTCATCTTAAAAATATTTTTAAAAAGTTATAAACTTTCTATAGTAATTAAGGTATTTACTTGTATTTTTATAATTTTTAAGAATATTTAAGAGATTATTGAGTTAACATAAATTGATATAACTTATTTAAGAGCATGACAGGATAATTAATTAATTTCTATAATGAGGAAAGGATTTTTTTCTGTTTCTTAGATATTTTTCAGAAATTTTTGTCCTATAATTTTAATAAATTTTTACATAATGTTGTTAGATTTACATGTCGAATTATTATAGTAATTTTTGGTATAAAATATGCACCCATCCCCCCACTATTTTTTTTTTAATCATTGCTTTTATTATAGGAATATTAAATAATTATTTATATTTTATAATATGTAATAATGTTTTTTTAACTTTTATTTTCCCCGCGTATTATATTCTGAAAGTTACGGTATTTATTTTTTATTGAGGAAATTTTAGATTCTTATTTTATTAATACGGTAGCAGGAATAGACGACGATAATTCATCAACATCAATTTAATTTTGAAGATTAAAATTATAATTTAAAAAAATTCTGATAAAGGTTTTATCAGATTTATTGATTGTTTGGTTTTGTTGATGTGTTTTAAAAAAAAATTATCTAATTGTCGATGCTTTTACTATTAGCAGAATGTAGACTCAATTAAATGTTAAAAACTGCAATGTTTCTCTGAAGTTGTCCAAAATAGAGGAGAAGCCCCTTGCTTAAGTGCCAAGATTTCTTCTCAGTGGGCCCAGTAGCCAGTTCTTTTGTTATTTGAGTAAGCAATTACTTTTCAAACATCTCTACGAACCAGATGGTGAAAACAAAGAAAAGAAACATCGTAAAAAGTGCAGTAAAAATGATGTAAGATTGCTTCATCTTTCAGGTAGCCACTTACGAATTTAAAGGGTTTCCCTGCTATTTCGTCTTTGGCACTTCTTACGCTCATTCTTCCTTATTATAGAATGTATTCGTCAATTGTATTAATTTGATGTGCAAATCTGCGAAGTATTATTTATAAAGTGATTCCCACTTACTTCAAGACTTAATTCAGTGCTTTTAAAAAAAAAATTCATTTTGGCTTGGCTTGCACCGAGATAAGTGAAAAAAAAAAATGAGGAATGATCAGGAGACCACAAATGTCACAAACAAATGAGTGGGTCCTGAATATGTTCTTTTTTCTTTCAGGTATAAAAAAAAAAGCTTCTCAAATGACCGAGAGTTTTGTTTCCCTAACCCATGACTAAATATACACATGTCACATCCCATTAAAATTCAGAGTAAACATTCATCTTTGTTTTCTGTTGTGCACTACTGTTTTCTGCTTTCTTTCTTTACTCATTTATATTTGTTAAGAAAAAAATTAAGTACAGTATTCTCGAAATCTAAACTATGTGCCGGTTATTAACTTACTTATTTAATGTTATTCAAATACTTTCCTTAAATGAAAAATTTACATCTGTAAACTATTTGCCATCTTAAAGTATTACTGGTGTGCACATAGTTTGAGGAAGATATTCGGTAATGCAAGCCAAAATCCGTAATCTGCAGGCACAATCTGGAGAGATGTCAATTTCTGGATTGAACATCTGTTTTATTAGGTCTGGAGATGCTACGCTATCGAAAAAAATATTTTTGCCTCTTTCAGTTAATTTAAATGTTAAAAATAGAAGAATACTGAATTCATCAGACACATTTGATATTTAATTTGGGCGTTGAAGAAATTTTGGAAAAAAAATTTGAAACTGATCAATTTCAAATCGCCTTACTCAGATAAATTTTTAATATGATTGTGGTTTATTCTAATCTTTGTATAATTTTTAAAACCAATCCAATCTGAAAATAAGCAAGTTTTAAATATCTGTGCTTCGAGATATAAATTTTCTTATTTTCATACCTTCACCAAATTGAGGCCAGCAAAGACAAAATTGAGAGTTCTCTACAAAAATGAATGCAGGCCTTTTCTATCTGAATCATGTAGCGTGATGCCTTTTTTTAGCTATGAGTGCAGGGCTTCACTAAATGTTTGGCTGCGTGTAATTTGCATTATTGTATATTTTTCAGGATGAATTCGTTTTTAACAGTGGAAGCAATGAGCTAGATACTCATGACCGCTGTTCAAATTCAGCTTCATTATCGGCCTCTAAGGCCTTCGTTTACGTCATTATATATGATATTAGTATTGACATATTTGTATCTTTTCCTTTCATTTTTTTCATCTTAATTTAATCATCAATAATGTTGAAACTTTTAATTTCCAAATAAAGTTCTCATATACGAGAGGAACTCAGTAAGTTACAAATGGATATAGAAATAAAACAAATATGAGTACTGATTTGGAAATTACTTGCATTTCTCTGCATAATCTCCCTGTACATTGAGGCACTTATCCCATCATTTCACAATCCCCTCAAAACCAGTAAGTTAAAATTCTTTGGGCTGCTGCCTAACTTCCCTTTGTACAGCTTTATCGTTGCTTCGATTAAGAGGACCAAATAGCTTCATCGTAGGGAAAGTGTTCACCCGAAAGATGATGTTTAAGAGGGCCGAACAAATGGAAGTCGCTTGGAGCAAGGTCAGGGCTATACAGAGGATGCTCGAGGACTTTCCACTTGAACTTTCTCAGCATCTGTTGTCTTTTTGGCATTAAGATGATGTGCACAGACTTCCAGTTGTTCTGTCCTCTTATACATCATCTTTCGGCTGACGAAGAAGCTATACAAAGGGAAGTCACTGCCTGATTCAGATAGCAGCCGAAAGAATTTTATCTTACTGGTTTTGAGGGGATTGTGAAAAGATGAAATAAGTGCCTCAATATATAGGGAGATTATGTGGAGAAATAAAAGTAGTTTTCAAATCAGTCCTCATATTTGTTTCATTTCTATATCCATTTGTAACTTACTTATTGATTTCCCCTCGTATATGAGAACTTTATTTGGAAATTAAGTTTATTGGAAAGTTTTTTTGTTTTTTTTTGGAAAAATACCAGTGTATAAAGTGCATCTATGTATTATGCACACCTATAAAATACAGAAAATAAGTGCCCATTGGTTTAGAGCTTTGCATACAAAACAAATATTGCACTTGCTATGATGACTCATGTAACATGTATTCAATATTGAATTAAGAACTACCGTACCCATCTTTTAAGCATAAAGAAATTTTCATGTAGACCTAGATATTTGCACATCAAAATCGGAAAATTATGCCCACTTTTTTGATAATGCGTAGTGACGATTTTATTAACTTGTATAAATATGTGCATTATATACCAATCCCATAATTCAACAGCTATTGATGATTAAATTAAGATGAAAAAAAAAAAAATGAAAAGATACAAATGTGCAAAACTGATATCATATCTAATGATGTAAACCTTTCATTATCAAATAATAGAATTCAACCCTTTGAGGCCGACAATGAACCATAATCACCAATATAACTCCACAACCTGAATTTGAACAGGGATCATGAGTATCTAGCTCATCGCTTCCATTGTTAAATCCATCACTCGCAATCCCTGGTTTTGAATTCAGGTCGTAGAATTTTTCCTTTTATTTTTCATGTTAATTTAATTTCGTAATGTTGGAGCAAATCTTCAGGTTTTCAACTATCTCTTTATAGTTATTGACGATTCAGTTCTTGTTCAGGAAGACTGATTCATTCATAGGATAGTAATAAAGGTTGGGTTCTCTGTCGTCATGTTTTTTCTTGTATCAGTTGATGAATACTTAAGGATGCATTGAAAGTGTATGTTTTGATATCATCATTATTTCAGTATGATTTATATTCATTGGTTTAGTCTCTTAAAACGCAGTTGGTAACTTTAATAAAAAATTAGATTTTTATGAGATAAGTAGATTTCATTTTTAATTAAAATTTAAATTAGAGAACTAAATGAATCTATAATTAACATTTTAAGCTAAAAGGATACTTTACAAATCAATTTAAGTTTTTTTTGGACACTTTTAGAAAATGAAATTGGTCCTAGTCTACTTAACAGTGATGGGCAGTTGATAAAATAGATGCAACTATAATTCTCCAACTTGTGAATTCATTGACATCAAAAATAAACTTTCAATGTATCCTTCAACGTTCTTCATGCATATTTCAAAAAGTCATCAACCGATAATGCCAAAGAAAATAACAAGTGAAAACATAATGGAGAACTACTAACAGTCTCCATGAACAAGATCTGATTCATCTTTAAGTGCTTCCATTTTAAAATCGTCATTTGGATGTGAATGACCAGTGTTTTTTGTTTGGTTCTTTGTTCAACTTCCCTCTCTTCTGTTTTTTGGGAAACATTGGTTAAAAAATTATCACATACCAAAAATAGAAAATGATAAAATCCAGAGGATATTCCTGTATATGGCTCCTTTGTCTTATGTTTATTTTTTATGATAAATTGTAAGAACATTGCTTTTAGAATTTACAATTAGAAATAAAGCAAAACTTGACATACTGTACTTTAAATTAGTTTTATGAATGCACTGTGTTGATGCTAATACAGTTCTGTTTTACTATATAATTTAGTATGTTTTGACAAAAGGTTTCAGCATTGCAAAATACAGTCAAACATTGTTAATATGACACGGCTTAATATATAATCCCGCTGATTTATATGCATTCTTGGTCCCGTCCCCTTTAAAGCTATTTCTATGTAAAATGTAAATATAAAAAAAAAAAAATCCATTAATTCTGATTGGTTTCATTAAACACAAACAACGAGCACATGTTATTGCATAATTGCAAATTCTGGTTGGTTTTCAGTGTTTATATAATTCTGTGCATTTCAATGCATTGATCAGAATGGGGAAGTTGCATGAAAATTTTAAATAATTGTTTTCTATAGTATTCGTTATCAATATCAATGAATAGTAATTCGTTTGTGAAAAAAAAATTATAGTTATTTTTTAAAAAAATGTTAAAGTTGACATCACAAGAAAACAGCAAGTCATAGCCTGTTTTTAATATGATGTCACTTGCCTGCTCCTCACTATCATCGACAATGGTTAAAGCTGACAGCCAACAATGCTTAATCATCATATCGAGCTTCACGTACACATAAAATCATTGCGTTTGATGGAAAGTGACGTCAGATATCGTTTTCATTGAGAGGCGTGGTTTAACGTTTTTAGCGCTAATTTTAATAGGTTTCTTTAATATTTCTAATAAATTTAACAACGATTTCGTTTTCAGCATAACACAATCTGTATGAAACAGTGCTTTAATTTGTAAAAAAAATTCCATGCAACTTCCCCATTCACAATACTTGCAATACCTGCTAAAATTCGATAACTGAGTTCCCCCCCATTTTATAATACAACACTATTGGGATTTTCTATAACTGGATATACATACTTTTTGCTCAGTCCTTTGAAATATCGTCGAACCTCGATATCTCGAATTTCATGGGAACAGAAAAAAAGTTCGAGATAAAGGTGTTGAGATATGGAGGGTTACTTTTAAATCAAGGTACTGTGAGAATACCGAGGTAAAATGAGCATTCGAGGCCTGTTTAAAACATAACCGAACTTAATTACGCAGCAGCAGATAGTCTTAGCAACAAGTGGTTGGCAGCACTGCAGTTGTCATATCCTTCCGCCTAATGGACTATTTACAAGTTTTTAATGTTATTTAGTTTAAGAGTTATTGCCATTTGAGTGCAACGTATTTCAGTGTTCGTGGCGATTTTTGAATGTCCGATTTATGAGAGCAACGATGCAACGTGAAATTTTGCGTGAAACTGGGGAAAACATTGGGAAAAATTTGCAACTCATGGTTCCTTCATTATGACAATGCGCCTGCCCACTCAGCCTTGTTAATTCGCCAGTTTTGTGCCAAAAATCAGATGACTGTCTTACCCCAGCCTCCCTACTTCCCAGATCTAGCTCCCTGTGACTTTTTCTTGTTTCCAAAATTAAAAATCAGTGCTGAAAGGTTGCCATTTTGACTCCTCCATTGATGACATTAAGAAAAATTCATCACTGGCATTGAAGAATATTCCAAAAGAAGCTTTCCAGGACTGCATGGTAAAGTGGGAATACCACTGGAACAAGTGTGTGAATAGAGGAGGGAAGTACTTTGAAGAAGACAAAGACTAATAAGCTGTATATTAAATGAAAAAAATTAAAAAAAAAATTTGGTTATTTTTTTGAACAGATCTCATCAGATCTCATATACCGGGTGATTCAAAAGTGTATTACATTTTTTTTTTTTTACATTGTTAATGACATTTTCAGTGTTTGCACGTGCCTCGTGATTCTTATGAAAGCATTGAATTGCTGGAAAGCAAACACTGAAAATGTTGTTAACAATGTAAAAAAATGTAATACACTTTGGGATCACCCGGCATAAAGAGTTATGCCCGTGCAAGTGGAGCCACTAGCGTCAGAAATAAATAAAGTGTGCATGTTCAATCATCTCATGCACAACCCGAGACTTACCAACGAAATCAAATGTTTAACTTTTAACTTTAATGGAAGTGAGTCAAATGTTTTCATTTTCGTATGAAAAATTTCTGTTACAGAAAAAACTTGACTCTAATATTTTTATATGCTTTGCGTTTTGCTAGCACACAAAGTCAAAATTTGACATAGCGAGGTTTTCCGAGAAAATTTTTCTAGATATCGAGGTTTTCAAGATAGCAAGGTTCAACTGTATGTATCAACAAGGTTTGACTGTACACTTACCTTGTTAGCATTATTTAACAAGAGCAACCAGCTAAATGACCAAGAGACCTATGGCATACATTTATATATTATTTCACTCTCTTGCAAGTTTGAATCTTAGTGTGTGCTTGGATATTTGTAATGATCCCAAAAAAAGAGGGTTCTTTAATCTTGAGTGGAGTGACACATCATTGGAGTATTTCTCAGTCGCATGCTTAACTTCTTCCCTTCAATAATTTCAACCCTGTTTTACATGGGGAAAAATGCTAGGAAAAACAAACAGACATTGTGAAATAAGAACATAATAATAATAAAACCCAGCAATTACCATAATGAAGCGTTAACAGGGATTGGGAAAACTAAAATTAATTTTCGGTACTTTGCAAATTAATGTGAATTTAAATTATTTTGGTCCTAGATATTTATCTTCACTATGCTGCAAAAATTTTTTTGGAGAATACTGGATCTCATTGGATTTCAATCAAATTTAATGCAACCATTTTTAAAAATTTGATTTATGCCTGTTTTAGTTCCACACAAATTATTTATTCTGTTGCCACTCGAAAGCTCAAGCATTTCCTTTTCACTTAGTGAGAGTGTGCGTCAAATGAAATGAAATGCCTATTGTCTTATCTTAATGCAACTTCTAGTGTTAGTCGGATGTTGCGCAATAGTTATAGCATGAGGGATAACGTTATGACAAAATGTTCTAGTCAAAGACTTTCCCTGACTCGAGATGTTTTATTTTGGCTTTGATAATATATCTTCTAATATTAGCCACAAGACTTTTGAGAGTAATTTTCCTGTGCTCATTCAAAGCAATCGAGATAGGTGGATGCGTTATGAAGTATATAATTAGATGATAGCAAAATCCCAGGGATTACCTTGATTAATGAAAAGTGTAGAGATGCTTGCGCAAACACTTGAGGTTTTATCTTTCAAGGAGATTTAATTTCCTAAGATGACAAGGAGAGGGAAGAGAAGACGAGATTCAATTTTTTTTTCTTATTTCTAATCGACGACTTCATTTATTGCCACATTTTTCGTAAGCTTTGTTCATTGGATATCAAAAGTAAAGAAGTGAAAGTGTCTTTTTTTTCCCCGCTAATATTAAATAAAGTTGATGGTCATTATTTAAAAATGGTTTAAGTCAAAGAAGGAATGAATATGGAAAACAGGTGTTGGAATATTTTGGGAGGAATGATAATTTTGTGTGCATGAATGAGTAGAATCGGGAATGAATGATTACTTATATAATGTGTCGGTTATTTTTTGTATCGTTCTGCAACAACTGGTTTCTTTTAAGCCCTTGGAAAAGAGAAGAGGACTTAATGGTTTATTTGGCTTGGTGGGGAGATGAGTGCAAGAAATAATTTTTCCAATCTGTCACAGACGGACTAACAAAGGGAAGAAAGTCTGAAAAGCGTGTAAATGAGGAGTCAAAATAGAATCTATGTTTAGAAAATTAATAGGTGAAAATGCAGCTGTTTCGGGAGACAGGAAGGAAGCAGAAAGGGGGGGTAGGGTTCAATGCCACCCACACCTTTTGAATTTGAAAGGGTTAACTTTCTTTCATCTTACACTGTATGTTCTTTGATTAATTAAAAAAAAAAAATTCTATGTTGGGATAAAAATGCCATGCCGAACTGTATTACTGTTTTCTTGGCACAATTGTACTTACGACTTATCAACAGTCAGGGGAAACATGAAAATTTTCTCAGTTTGAATTTCTTCTTTCTATTTATAAAAAAAAACCTGTGCTTAGAAAATGAAAAGCTGTTGAGAAGCTTGTTGCTATTTTTGTAGAGATGCTTTTTTTTTAAACTTATTTTTTGAAGGGGAGAAAAAATTACATCATCTTGGCAATAGGTTGATTTAGGAAAAAAAATTCCAAATTTAAAAAAAAAAAAAATAAGGGGATTTCACGTGTTAAAGATCTGACCCCCTTTGTTTTTTTTTCTGGAAAGAATATGTCCACTTATAGAAGCAAATTATCAATTGATTTCATCGTTATATAAAATTTATTTTTAGTTCAACCAATAATGATAGTAAACAAAATTAGCGGGATCAGGGTTAGGCTATATGAAAAATTATATGAACCATGTGATCTTCGGTTTGATTAAAATCTAAGTCACTTAGGCCCCAGCTGTGGTGACCCTACTATTTAAGGTTTGGTTAAAGTTTAAGTTTAAAGTTTTAATATTTATTTAAATAGCCACGAGTGTTCCGCAATGACTCTGTTATAATCATCATGATTTTATAAATGACCATACTCTTTTATGAGTCAAAATTACAATGATGATCAGACAATATAAATTTTAACACAAGGGCCTAAATGATAGCAGAATTTTTAATTAAAAGAAAATTGCAAGAATTTGATAGATTTGTATAAAAAGAAGATAAGACGTGTTTTTTCATTAATTGCAAGTTAATATGATTCTAGTTAGAAAAATAAAAACTGATTTTAAAGATAATGTCCTTTAAAAAATAAACAAGCTTTTATAGTGGAATTTACCAGGCTACATTTTTAAAATAAGTGAATTCAATACAGTTAATCAAAAACTGGCCCGATGGCCGAGAACATTATGGCTGGTCTTGCCGCTCTCAAAACCAGCGAGTCGCGGGTTCAAATCCCGCCGAGGCATGGATGTTCGTGTTTGTTCCCTTTCATTATCATCCTTTCATCATTTTCATCCATTCTCTGGAACTAACGATTTCAGTTTCAACTTTGAACCAATTACCCCTTTTGAATTTCAATTAATACATGAGTGTTAATTCACGTGGTCCCTAGATGGCCAAAATTGAAAGATGAACAACAGTTACTGTATATCTTCCAATAGTAGCCCCCGGCATTTATTTTTTAAATTTAATCACTAACCGGGCGTTTATTAGGAATGTGTGTCAAATCTTATAGCTTCCACGACATCATAAATGCTACATCATATGGCTGCTTTTTTTTTTTAAACAGAATATGGTAGTGCGCATTAAACAATCCTTATGAACAGGATGCCTTGAGAACTAAGGGATGTATAGCAGAGTGCATATGATATTGAAACTCAAAGCAGTGTGCTGGGAATCTCCTCAACCCCGAAAGCAGCTCACGTGCACTGCCACGTGGAAGAGAATCCCCGGCGTGTATTTAGAGACCGGCGACAATTGGAGACTAGGCATCTATTAGAAGATATACGATAATCAAAAAGGTTAACTTCCAATAAAATTTCCTAAAACAGGAAACGTACTAACTTTCCTGCGTTATTCATCTTGCATAAGGCAACTACAGGAAAATTTCTAAAATTGTATGTTCCAATTATGTTTACAAATTCCAATTAAATTTGTACGAGGGTGAATCAGAAAGACTTTGCCCCTATTTTTTAACACACTTTATTCTACTTGCTTTATCTGTCTGTTTGTTTGGGTGCAATTTTGTAATCGATATTAAAGTTATTTCCTATTAACCGATTGACTTGAAATTTTGCACACTTACTTACTCATGATGACAATACATGAATCAATTAAAAAATCCATTAAATAATTGATCAATTAGTGGCAATTAATTAATTTAATTTTTATATGAAGACTTTACCAATAGATGGCGTTAAAGTGTGCTTTTTAAAATTTTTTTTTTTTTATTTAATTTTCCTGTTATTAGCTGAAATAAGGTACATACAGATAATTACAAATATACGTGCTATACTACGTACCTTACACTATTTATTCACATAGTCTCCACACGGGTTCATACATTTGTCCCATCACAGCACTAAATTTAAGATGCCCCTGTGGTAGAATTCGTCTGGCTGACTGTGGAATGTGGAGGATGATCAGTCATGGACCCAAAAACGTGGCAATCAGAATCTCCAACAAGCTCTGGTCATTTCACTGGGAGTATCTGGATCACCCACCATAGAGCTCGGATCTCGCCCCTAGTGGTTTCCACGTTTTCGGTCTGCTGAAGAAGTTCCTGGTGCAACGATGAAGCCAAGACAGCAGTCCGATGGTGGTTCCATAGTTAGCCGGATGAATTCTATCACAAGGGCATCTCAAATTTAGTGCTGCGATGGGACAAATGTCTGAACCTGTGTGGGGACTATATGGAAAAATAGTGTAAGGTACATAGAATAGTATGTATATTTGAAATTACCTTTATGTACCTTATTTCTGCTAACAAAATATAGGGGCAAAGACTTTCTGATTCGCCCTCGTAATTACAAAATTCCGCCAAAAACAGATGAAGGTTCTTGGTTCCGCCCTTTCTATTTTAAAATTAATGCAAAGAGTAGTAATCATTTAGAAAAATGTCAAATAATGACTACACAGCCATCCGAGTTGGCTAGATTATAAACTTTACTGCAGGGACATTAGCTTTTAAAAGCAGCAACAAAATTACAAAAAAACTGCCTGCAACAAGGCAAAAGATTAATTTAAAATTGCAGTAGCGAATAGAAGAGCAGAAGAAACATCTTAAAATTTTACAAGTTATTCAGACCAAATTAAGAAAATGTTAAACAATTAAGTTTCTGCTCTTCTTCATGCTTCAAAACCAATAAAACATTAAAATGTAAAATTTAAGTTACAATCAGCTAATACACATCCAAATGCTTTATTTCCCATAGTTCTTTTACAGTCGAAAAGAATCCGATCTAGAAACATTCTAGCAAAAGTTATGTCCACATGTTGTGATTAAAACACACTCACCACCACCGATGAAAAAAGACTTCTTAATTCATGATGTCTGATGCTAGAAGAACATAGAACTGAGAAACCGCTTTCGTATTAGTTTTTGGCGACAGGTAATTCAAATAAAAAGTGAATTAATGTACTGTATAATAAAATGTACATTGTATATATTGTAAAATTAAAGTACTGGATGTATATTATACACTAATTTCGTTTGAAGTCCTTAGGACAGAATGCAATTTTGTCAGATCTAAACAGTTTTGAAGTTGCCATCTTTTTGAGAAGTTAATTTCGTATTAGTTTTTGGTGACAGGAAATGAAATGCTGTTATTTCAGTAAATTCTCGTGAGTTTAGTTCACGGGGAATACAAGGGTGCTGGGCTTATAATTTAATTTTTTTAATTTTCATGGGTTATTCAGGGGTTGCGGGTTTTTCTCGTTCGCGGGTTATTGACATGAAAATACAGTATTATACAGAATGTGTCTGCCAATCACCAGAAACAGTAGAGAGAATGTGTCTGCCAATGACATCACAGCGCGCTTAGAGTTATTTTATCTGTTTAACCACAGTTCAAAACAAATTTTAGCATAGAAATTTATCCCTATAAGTGGATTATCCTTTTTTCAGGTATCCTTATAGCGAGGTCCGACTGTGTTAATATCAGTTAATTTTATTTCTAAGTAAAACTTAAAATAAAAATTTATCCATGCGTTGCATATTATCTAAATTAAAAACTGCATGCTTTTTATGTTATCTGCATATGTCAAAGTTACAATGATTTTGCTAATCATCTCTGTGTATTTATTGACATCAATTCATTTTCTTTAAAATAATAATCAAATTTCACTCGCATCAGCCAGAATATTTACATGATGCTAATGCAAAAAATATATCATAAAGGTGTAGATTTCTGTCTCCAATTTCCACAGCAGTTTTCTTTGAGGGTTCCCAGTAATTAGCGTATGTAAATAAGAATTAAAATCTTAATGTTGACCTTTTCTTAGAGTTAAATCCAAATGTTATGTTGTGGGCTTAGCCCAGTAAAACCAGCAATTTGTGAGTTTAACACCCTGGAATATTTATAGAAGTGCTTAAAGATGATGTAACTTGAAACATTTAATGGTATTGCACTGGGAGAACATGTGTCTCCGTGTTACAGGAGGAAAAATAAATTGCATGTTTTTATCACTTGCCATTTGGCCATTCAAGGTTGATAGATTAAACAAGTGATGGGACGGTTAGGAAGCTTTGAACTATATTTTTTCTTTAATTTACTTCTTAATTTGTTTGAAATTTTCAGTTTAATCCATTATCGAGAATATGTTGCATTGAATTTCTAATGACAGACAATTTTTAAAAGAAATTCGTTTTCAGAAGAAAAGTTAGAGATAGTTGGCACATTGTATACATAAAATGATGACCTCTAATCCACAAAGACAGAGGATTTCTATTCTCTTTGTCTTTGTGATTAGAGGTCATCCCTTTATTGTTTGTTTCATCTCACAATTTTATTTTCTTATTGTTTTGTACGAGAAATTCACATCAAGTTGATTAAATTACTCCTTACTTTGGATTCTGAGTAATTTTTGACAAATCTGCCATAAAAAAAATTGTCAACTGTTTATACATTGAAAACTCTAAAATCTGATAAAGGTCAGACCAATGTCTACTAACTGTTTATTAAGTGCCAAGAAGTCACTAAAGCTTGACTGAAGTTCCAATTCTCAAGAATCTGTGATGTCAAACTTTGATATATGAGCAATGGTAACACCCACCATCTAGGAAATAGAGATGGAAATAGAGGTTAAGGTGGAAGGAAGGTGACATTTATGCCATGCCCCCTGAGCACGTAATCAGAGGACACACATCCACCCTTTGCCCTGGGAAATGGAGTGAAAAAAATAAAAGTCAAGTTCTTCTGAGTTAATCGATACCACCCCTGTTTGTTGTAAACCTTATAGCTACCAAGTCAGGTAAATTTATATTTTATTTGATTTATGATCACAACCAGGTTTACTTGATAATTAATATGAGATATAATCATGATAATGCAGGATGTATCAAAAATCTTCATCCGATTTTAAAATAGCCCCACAACTGTTGATTACAGGTAAACGATCTGCATTCCATTGGAAAGAGGGGATCATCAAGCTTTGTTTCACTGCCACTACAGCTCTCCCGGGTGCATCTGAAAGTAGACTCGGCAGCACAAACTTTTTGCATCCTTTGCTTCAAAAAGTGCAAGTCCATAACTGTTGTGTGGTACAATTTTCATTGAACATTTGGAACAGCTCAGAGCTTTAGATGATGCCATCAAATGAAGTGACACACTACATCTTATCTTACACAGAGGGTAGATTATCGCAGAACCATTTTGCAACTTGACGCACTTGTGTATGTTGATTTTTAAAAGAAATATAGAATTTTGAAATTGGATGAAGTTCTGCTTTTGATATATCCTGTATCACTGAGTTGCCAGAAATAGAAAAATTTATGGAAACTGGAGATGATATACGGAGGGTTGATTCAGATAAAATGAGATGACTTTGCAGTTCTGTTACAATGGTGTAATACCATGGCGCCACCATAGGTTGTGTTCGATGTGAGAACCACGTTGTTGGACTATCACCCGGCACCGTAATTTCCACTGAGATTATTGGTCGGCGACTTCCGAGCCGTCGTTTCAGGAGACCAAAACCACAGAAATCCATCGGTGATGCGTCAGGAGATTTTTACAGGCACATGAGAGAAGGGAATAACTCGTATGCCCGTCTCCTGTTCCATCTTCCTGTAGTAAGCCACAGATGACTTGGCAGTGTGGCTTGATGCCTTGTCCATGTGGATCCAAACTTTTGATTGCTCACCAGGGTACAGACGTGGGATATCCTGCTGATATATGTGGTCCATTACATTACTCTGGAAGTAAGCTGCACTAATTTTACAGTTTCCAGGAACTCGGCGAATCGTGAGCAGTCCACATGAGCAATATCCGGCAACCACCATGAAGCCCTTTGAAAACTTTTCCTTGCCCCTTCGGACCTGGCCTTGCCCCCTCTTTCGCGATAGTAAATTGTTTCAGCTTTGTTGGTGTCATCGAGGTACACCCAAGCTTCATCCAAGAAGACAACCCACTTCCATCGGTCACCTGCAAGATGATTTTCATACAGTTTTCTGGCATTGGTGAATCATTCCTGCACGTGCCTGGCCGACAGTCTGTGACCGTGCGCTTTATGACGTCGCTCCAGCCCAAGATTGTTATGAATTATTCTGGAGACTGTTGCCTGTGAAATACCTTTCCTTTGGGCTAGACTTCTCTGTGTGGGGGGATTTTCTTTCAGCACTTCAGACCGGATTTCTCGCAGCACCTGAACTGGGCGTGTTGGCTGGGGCTTGTTTCTGGTCTGCTTTTCTGCTTGTCCATGTTCATTAGATGGTCGCAATTTGTTCTTTTTGATTATTCGACCCACAGTAGCTTTGGATACCACAATACCATTTCGTTTGCATAATTCCACAATGTATGAAAGACTGAAGTAGCGTCGTAAAGGCCAAACATATACCCTTCCCAAAAAGCTGTGATTTTGGAAGCCATGTTTCAGCACGAAATGTCCCTAATAACAGCAACAAGTGTATACAAAGCTAATCCCCATGAATAGTGGACGAGTCATGCAAATCTCATTCCGTCAAGGTCATACGCGGCGTTTAAAGTCATCTCATTTTATCTGAATCAACCCTCTGTAATACAGGAGTACACAAATGATACCCCAGTTTTATGATTTTATTGTTACAAGTACATAGAGCAACTCGCCAAGTTATTTTTGCCATGTTACAGGTGCTTGATAACGTGCCCCTTTGGGCACCTACACATATAAAATCTGTAATCAATGAAGCATGTCTCTGTCAATTTGAGAAAAAGATCGGTGATGGTAGATCAGCCGATCATGCCAGGCAATGGTAGATCAGCCGATAATAGCAGCATAAACACTGGGGCCATCAAATACCCCAATACAAACAAGTCACGAGAGGTTACGTGTCAGGGGACCGTGGAGGGCATGGCAGCTTTCTTGATCATTTCCGACACGACTGCTCCATCTATTTTGCAGCTGTAGCCCTCTAGCGGCCGCAAACGGAAACTTAAATCTGCCAGATATTTAAAAAAAAAAAAATTTGGTAAGTTTCTCTATGTATTTGCAAAGTTTCGTGATAAGTTTACTGCAAAAATGGTGAGAACATTCTCCTCGGACACTCCAAATTATTCAGATTATTTATTCTGACTTAATTCTGTTTATTAATTTTGCTTTACGAATGACACTATCACTCATGTCCAGCGCCATAGTGAGAAAATTTTGGGCCCTGGGCAAATCTGCTTTTATGGGGCCCTAAACAAAGTTTACTCAAAAACAAATTTAACATAGACCTATCCAAAATCCAAGTATTGATCATATGTGCCAATCATTACTTCACAGAAAATAATTGTGACATTTTAGACTGGGACCATACTTATCTACAGGAGCCTAGGTGCACGCCCCCCTCACTACGGCCCTGCTCATGTCAGTCTTAAAGTTGTTACTGTTAACGTTATCCAAACTTATTCTGTTTGTTGATCGATTGATTCAGCGTTTAAATTACTCTTTTAAATTATCTTGTTCATATTACAGTAGAGCATCGATTCCCCGAACAATTAAATCCAAGGTGGTTTGAAAAATTGATTTGTTTGAACAACCAAGCACATATAGATCTATACTAGTTTTCCGAGAAACCATAAGGAAAGAGCATAGATAGACTAGTATAGGCCTAATAAAAAAGGAAAATGCCAGTAATTGTAGAGATGGCTACACAGTTTTGTTTTACATGCATACAGTATTTTCGCAAATATACCCTGTGGGTTATATGTATTTTATATTTGCGAGAGGGAGGTGCGAGGAATACAAGGGAATATACTAATACAATACCACGTATATTGGATATCCTGCAGGGAATATAAGAGGTGCAAGGTTTCTGAAAATTTTTACACAAAATTCGAATTTTTGAATGAGATTATGAATATGCAATCTGTTTTTTGATAAGTACATTTTGCTTTATTTCCATCAGGTACTGGAACATTTGGTCGTGTTTGCCTTGTACGTTATCAAGAAACTGATCAGTACTATGCCTTGAAAGTATTGGCAATTGCTGATGTTCTCCGATTGAAGCAGACGGAGCATGTGAAAAATGAGAAGAACATTTTACGGAGTGTTAAGCATCCTTTCATAGTGAACATGTAATGCAAAATTTTAAGAACACAGTTTTATATGTTAAGGAATATGTGGAGGTCTTGAACAATACTTTATTAGTTAGACTGTAGTGAACGTTGTTTTGGCTATGTTGCCACAGGGAGCCAAGGCAACTGGGCTGAAGGCTGATTAATATCAACAATAAACCTTGCAACTTATTTCTCCTTTGTTCCCTTTAATGATGGTAACATGGCTATAATGATCATCATTGGATATACTGTAACAAAAAAAATTGCTTCAAGACCTCTATGTACATCAATTTTGAAGACCTTACTATATTACGAGCATTGACTTATGTTTAAATAAAATAAAGAATGAAGTATTTATATTTTATTGTTGTTAGGTTTTGGACATACCACGATGATGCGTTTCTCTTCATGTTGTTTGAGTTTGCAACAGGAGGAGAATTGTTTTCATACCTTCGCAACGCGGGCCATTTCAGCACGTCGACGGCTAATTTCTATGCTGCTGAAATCGTGTCGGCACTGGAGTATCTTCACAGCGAATCTATTGTTTACAGGGACCTCAAGCCAGAAAATCTGCTGCTGGACAGAGATGGGCACTTGAAAATCACCGACTTTGGTTTTGCCAAGCGTCTGAGCGACAGGTCGGTGTAAGTGCACGCAAATTTAATCAAGGGGGGTAAAACTGATCTATCCACAGGATGAATGAACATCTCTTGTTAATATTCTGAACGTGTTTATCAAAATATAAATAGCCAAACAACACATGCGTATGCCTAAATTACCAATGTAAATCTTGTACATTTCGAATTTCAACCTTCTACATCAAAAAGTACAGAAATTATGAAAGAGACAGATGAACATTGTGAAACCAATAAGTAGCTCCATTCTTCCGCTAGTTCGCTAGTTCATAATAATAATAATACTTGAAGGGTAGTCATGTGCTGGGCAGTGATGCATTTGCTTATGCCCAAAATTGATAGTGTGAGTTGCTTTTTTTGTCTGACCTTCTCCACGGAAGTGTCTGAATAGACAATAACGCCCATATTCACCACATTTTAGAACGAGTTTAAACTGCTATTCACCATGCAATTAAGTCAACTTAAAAATTGCTTCAATGTCGCCCGAGAATGGTTTGAAGAGCATGTAGGGGAGGTCCAATGACTGGACTGGTCACCCCGAAGCCTTGATATGAACCTTATTGAGCATATTTGGGATGCCATTGAGCTAGGCTCCATGTGCTGTATCCTTTACCCACAAACAGACTGCAATTGGCTACTGTTCTGCAGACTGTATGGTGTTTTCTGCCTCCGAAAGTCTACCAGGGACTTGTAGACTCACTTCCACGCCCTATCACTGCACTCCACAGGGCCAGAAGGGGCCTGAACAAATATTAGGTGATTATCCCATGAGTGTTGCTCAGTCAGTGTATTCCAATCATGTTAAAACGAAGTTGAACTTTTCAAGCCTGACTTGTAAAAGAGTGGGTTAAGATGCTGTTGGTTATATGGGTGTAAGTGATTCATATTTATTGATCACAATTGTTATATCTTTATAGGAAAGCATTCCACTTACACCTATGCAAGCAAACTTTACAAAAGGTGCAAGTGCATTGAACCCCATGCTTGTAAGGTATCTTTACAGCATGTTGAAACAGTTCGCTATTTTTCAATCTAGCGTTCTGTGTAATCACCAACTTGATTTGAAATTTTTAAAGGATTACCATAAGAGACATTCTATTCATCCTGTGCAATGTTTGATGCTTTTATAACTTTCATTAAAAAAAATTTTTTCTGCTATAATAAAAATAAATTATTAATGGGGTAGACAGTTTATCTAATTGTTAACAGTTCTGAGATTTGTGATTCAGTAGTTTTAGAGATTTGAAAAGTAGCCTAGTCTTTGATTCATAAGTTTGAAATGTAGCATAGTCATTGATAACAAGTACTAATGTTGTTACAGGTTTACCCCTTATAACATCACTTCGCACAATCGTTTCGATTTTACGTTGTTGAAAATAAAATGCCATATTCTGCCGACATCGTTGGTGTCCTGAATTTACGTTGTCGAACAAATAAATTTGCAGAGTATTTCTTCTTTCGTTAAATATGGCCATTGCTTATTTTATTTTATTTTTTCATCTGCAAAATACTCCATTATTATTTTAAAAAATAAAAAATAAAGCTTTGCAATTAAAAAAAAAAAAAAATTTATTGAAGATTTTTAATGCAATTTCTGAGCATTGTGTTGTTTGTTTCAAATGAAGGACATGGACTTTGTGTGGAACTCCTGAATATTTAGCTCCTGAAATCATCCAGAGTAAAGGCCACAACAAAGCCGTAGACTGGTGGGCTTTAGGAATCCTTATTTACGAAATGTTAGTTGGGTAAGTTCATTTTTAAATTTTGATGTTTGTGTTTCAAAATGAAAAGTATTAGTGATTTGAATGTCTTATTTCTTTTTAACTACGAGGGGATATCAGAAAGTAATGGCATTTACTTTTAATGAAGGAAATGTAGACCTGTGTATAAGTTAACATCAGTGGCCTGCATCAGCAACACCACTAGCCATTATAAGGATGAAAAAAAATGCATTTCCTTGAAAGAAGTGAGTGAAACGTTTCACATATTCTATGGATCTGCATGGGATACAGTGCACGAGAAGCTTGGATACCGTAAAGTCTGTTCGTATTAGATTCCGAAAAGCCTGACGCCAAAACAGACCGGCAACAGATGGCATACAGCCTGCAACATCTGCAGCGGTACAACTAGGAGGAAAATGCGTTTCTCAATGCCCTTGTCATAGGAGACGAGTCCTAGGTCTTGCACTTCATACCTGACTCTAAAACTGCAAGCATGGTGTGGAAACATCCACATTTTCAGCTCGCAAAAAATTTGGAGTTCTTCCTTCAGCTTGGAAGATTATGCTTACAGTTTTTTGCACTATGCAAAGCATCCTGTTTGCAGAGTTCCTGCCTCATAGGTCAACCATCAACACCGCTACCTATTGTGAAACATTGACTAAACTGCAGCATGCTATTCGGGATAAGCAACCAGAAAGAGGAAACGATGATCGACTTCTTCATGACAATACATGCCTGCATGTGGCCAGTATCATCACAGCAAGCTGGTCCTTTTCTGTTGGGAGGTTCTGGACCACCTAGCCTATAGTCTGGACTTAGCGCTCTCAGACTATCACCTGTTTGGTCCCATGAAGAGATTTCTGGGTGATCAGAGGTTTGAGACTGACAAGGAACTCAAATCTGCCCTGTGCCATTGGCTGTATTCACAGCTGACGGAGTTCTATGAGCACAGTGTTCTGAAACTGGTGCAGCGTTGGGATAAATGCCTAAATGGTCAAGGTGCCTTTGTGGAAAAGTAGATAAAGACATGTAGTTTCTGCTGCACTTAGTTTGTTTACCTGTATGTTTTGGAATTTCCTTTGAAAAAATAAATGACCTTACTTTCCGATCTCATAACCATCTCACCATCTTGGATAATATTCCTTTGGCAGGGTTTATATTTAATTGGGGTTGGAGTTAAGCTGGCTCAGTTCTGAGAGCTCTAAGGCACAGCTCTTGTCGCTTTCAAGACCAGCGAGTCATGGATTTGAATTCTGTTGAGGGCATGGACGTTTGTGTTTGTCCCTTTTCTCACGAACTTGGAAGACCAAGCAAAACCTCTGTAGGCTGATCCACTGCTAGGTTAAATTTCAAATAGACCCAGTGGTTATTTAACATCCTCGATAGCTGGAATTCAATATAGGAACCAATGCTTTGTTTACGATGTTTCCCTCGTTGAAAATTTAATAAGTTGGCCGTCCATACCCGTGGATTCTGCAACTGGAACTTCAACCCAGCTATAGATCGAAATTATTTGAAAAAAAACAACATAATCCCATAAAGTTTCAAAAAGAAAAACTGACAAGGGAACATTTCAAATCGTGTAAACATGTTCTAGAACTAGACTATTGTATTCAATAGAGCATTAAAAAAGATGAGTATGAGTAAAATTTTACTTGCAATGAGCCATAGGAAACTATGCAATATTTTCCCATCTTTGCAGCTCCTTTTGTATGCGATTGCCACCAGGGGGAAAAGTGGCACTGCAGGATCACACACAGAGGGTAGTAACGCACTACTGGAATGCTGTTAGAGGAACTGTTCAATATGCGCCCCCTCTGCGTCGATGACATGCTGGAATCACAGGACAGTGTGTTCGACAATAGCACGAAGTGTCTCCTGTGAAATGGCTGCAACATGATGAATGATATTGGCTTTCAGTTCAGGCAAGACCTGTACACCTCCACAATAGACACGATCCTTCAGCGTTTCCTACAGTCAGAAGTCTCATGGATTATGTCTGGTGAACGGGCAGCACATCTAACTCCCCTGTCTTTTCGAATTTCTGCATCATCTTTCGTAAACATCTCGCAGTCATGGGTCCTGTTCGCAATCCCTTCACATGCCAATATTCTCGCAGTGATGTTGCACTATCACTGCTGTTCTTATAATAGAGCTTTGCCAGGAACGCTTGTTCTTTCTTTCCCAATGGCGTCATGACCTCTGCAGATTGGGTGTTCACAGACGCATTGCGCTTTTGCAAACAGCGCCAGTTTTTTCCCCCTATTAATAAATTTTCCGTTAGAATTCTCTTCCCCATGCTAGGCATAGCCTATAGACAAAGTTTTATCACTATTCGTGCAGCAATAACATGATCTGCAGCCTGCACAGAAGTGGAGAATTTTAATTATAACCACCTGGTATATGTTATCGTTTGTTCTACATGTGGGCTCATTACCATTTCGAAATTCATGACCACAAAATTTCTAATTGAAAATGAAATAACATAAAATACATACACCGATCATTTTAGAAAACTAGCTAAATATTTGGATATTTTTATTTAAAATTATCTTAAAAGTTTCTTCACGATTTCCTCATTATAAATGCAGGTACCCACCGTTTTATGATGACACTCCAATGGGAATCTACGAGAAGATTCTATCTGGGAAATTAGTTTGGCCCAAAGGTACCGATCCTGTTGCCAAGTAAGAAATATTTATATATCTTCAGAAATTATGCTTAGATTATCTAAAGGAACAGTTATGATATTGATTTTTACAATGAGAGTGAATTATGAATTTTAGGGATCTTATCAGAAAGCTGTTGGCTCATGATCGAGCAAGGCGATTAGGAAATATGAAGGTATGACTCACTTCTTTCAATTTATATAGCACGAGGTGTGTGTGTTTTAAGCACCATTTTGATATTAACAAAAAAACAAGGAAAATTATTTTTCCACCTTAATTTTAATATGAAAGCCTGAACCTTAATATCTACTTTTCAATATAATTTCCACCTATAGATAAGGCACTTATCGTATCGTACAACAGCTTTTGAATTCCATCCACATAAAAATCAGCTGCCTGATTTGCTAATCACTCGGAGTGAGTTGTACAAAACCAATCGTTCAGCCAGTACTTTGACTTTCCTCGAGAGGTACAGTGTCGAAGGGGATAAGTTTTTAAGCCAAATTGTCACTGGTGATGGGAAACATGGGTTGGTCACATTACACCCTCTGGAATCAAAGCAACAGTCCATGGAATGGAGGCATTCAACATCACCCAAGAAAGCAAAGTTCAAGCAGACAATTTCACCCTGAAAAATCATGTGCATTGGGTTTTGGGATATGTAGGGTGCTTTGCTTGTGGATTTTTTGTGCTGGAATGGTTAGCAAATCAGATGGCCAATTTCTCTCTTATTAAAAAAAAAAAAAAATTATTAAGACTGTACTTACTTAAAAAACACACCTAGTTTTTCCATTACATTTAATGAAAAAAAACTATAATGCAGTCGTACATATGGTCCATGTTGCGTAATTAATGAGAGTAAAGATTCTATGATGCAACAAATGTTTTAATGCGTAAGATACGCGTTTTGGTTAGAAAACCATCTTCAGTCTCGCCATGAAAAAAATTACATTACAAATATAAGGGCCGCCACAAATTCAAATCGCTATTGCTACCACAAAAACAAAGAAAGTTTCCTCACTCATCAATGACGTGATGTGAGCAATGGGAGTTTGCTCGTTCATGCTCAGCACTAGCTCAAGCAACTGCAAATTCAGAAGTGCAGAATTTGCAAAAAAATGACTACATACCTGTTGTTTATGAACTACCTTTTTCTCTGACTGCGTACCTGTTGTAGAATAGTGGTTGTTTATAACAATCTGTTTGTTTTTTTATAGTATTGCCTTTTTTAAAAAATTTTTCCCATTGAACACTCTCCCTCAGGTACTAAGGTCCAAGTTTGCGATAGAACTGCTCCTCCTGGTATAAACTTATTAAGTGAAATTAGGTTAATAATTAGACTATAGTAAGTTGAACGATCTTTTTGACATGCGCAGTAAGTCATCTCATCAATATGCTTTGTCTGGATTTTACCCAGTGATGCATTTGTTCTACTATAGTAATGGAGGAGATATCGTTGAAACGTGGAAAGCTTATTAAAAGTCATAATATGAAACAAATTGCATTCAAATCGACTATTGTGTATCATTTTTTAATTTATTAATTTCATTTATCTATTTAAAAGAAAAAACGAAAATAGAAACTAAATATAAATACGAAAACAATATTTCGAAAATGAAAGCGGATGTTTCATGGAATAGCTAAGCGATTTACTTCCCGTTATGTCTATTGGCTGGCGTTAGAAATGACATCATACTGTCGTTCAACTTATGTGGCGGCAGCTATAATAATAATCCACGCACATCGGTGTTCTTCAAAGCACTTAAAGAACGAGTGTTTTTTGGAACAGACATAAAAAGAGTAATACGAACTCTAAGAACACCCGTTCTTTGCAATCTGTTCCTCCTTGGTTGAACATATGTAAACATAATGGGACATTGGTGTGTCTTTTAAGGCTAAAAACCAGTGCGAAATATCTACAATGCAAGAGGACATAAGGAAGAAGCAGAAAATAATATATACAAAAAATTGGGCGTATACAAATCATATGCCCAGATTGTGACTCTTTTTACATCAGTTCCAGAAAATGCTCATTCTTAGAGTGCTTTAAAGAACACCAATGTGTGTGGATGAATGACGATGAAAATTGGCGTTTGCAATCATATAATTAGGAATAAACACAGAATGTTGCCCATTGAGCGAACAGTATCAGTTTTGGTAAAAGAAAAGGACCAAAGGAAAATACCAATGTATGAAGCCCTGGAAATATAAAGACACCATAAGACAAAACTAGAAATTATATTAAATAACCAATTACACCTATACCTTGTTATACGTACTGATTGGTTCCAAAAATTGGTACGTAAATCGAATATCCGTATAACGAATACGTACTTTTCAGGGTCAGTAGAATTGAGGCAATGGAAAAACGTGAGACGTTTTATTATGTAGCTCTTATCAGAGGTCACTACTGTACTTTTTTAAAAATAATTTCCGTGATAACGCTTTGACAATGCACATCAATAATTTTGATACAAACATGTACAAATTAAATTGAATCTGTTTCAGTTTTTTTTTATGAAATAATATAGCACAGTTAGTATTTATTTTTTATATTCTTTAGTTTATTATTTTTATTTCTTCATAAACATAATAATACATATGAAACGAAAATCAAAAATATATAGCTAAATTAATTTATTAGAGTGGAAATAATGACGACGTGCTTGAAGCTAATTGATAGTTGAGGTCATAGTGCTGGCGCTGATGGGCAATGTATTTCCACTCTACTCTTTATTTAATCTCGTTGGTCGTGTGATGAAATATTGGGTATGTAAAACGAATTCGTGCCATAATTTGAAAAGTACGTAAATCGAAAAGTATGTATAACGATGTATGGGTGTATATTCCAACAAGATATGATATTAGATATCATTACTGAAACCAATAGGAAAAAATTAATTAAGGCATCGTTATCCAATGATAAAAGGGTTTAGCATCAAAATGTTACGAGCAGTAGTGGCTTGTGACTATAATAATAAGTGGAGGGGCACAAATACAAAATTTCAGGTTCTTAGGCCTTCTCGTACAAAAGTTTTAGCTTGATTTGTATTTGGAGCCTCGCAGCCCCTGCCGAGGCCTCAGAGCACTATATCAATTTTAGTTTGTAATAGCTAAAATTTTAAGCAACACATTATAAATATAAAACATTTCAAGTTTCTGGACTTCTGGTTTTAAATTTATAGCTTGATTTGAGATTGAGGCTGCAAGGCCCCTGCCAAGAGACTTATATAATTTTTAATATAGATCAGCTAAATTTTTAAATACTACACTATGATTAAACAAAATTTCAAGACCATAGGCCTTTCCGTTCAAATTTTATAGCTTCAATTGTATTTGAGGCCGCCAGGGGCTCCGAGGCTTATACCAGTCTCCTTGTATATTGTCTGTAATTTTTAATTAATGCACTGTAAAAATATAAAACTTCAAGTCCTTAGGCCTTTTTATTATTCAAATGTTAGAGCTTATTTGTGATTTGGACTTCAGGGCCCCTGTGGAGACCTAAGAGCCTTATACCAGTTTTTCGTGAATATTAGCTAAATTTTTTACTAAACTACTATAAGTATACAAGTTTTCAGATTTCTAAGCCTTTTTGTTCAAACACTGTAGCTCTGTTTGTGTTTAGGGCCCCTGCCAGGGCCCCCAGAGGAATATATAAGTTTTAGCATATAAAAGCTAAAATTTTAAGTAACACACAATAAATATGCAAGAATTCAGATTTCTGGACTTCCGCTTCAAAAGTTATAACTTGATTTGTATTTGAGGCCTCGGGGTCTTCTGGCAGGCCCCATAGGCCTACATCACATTTCTTGTATATTTGCTATATTTTTTTAGTGCAACACTATAAATATACAAAATTTCAGGTTCTTAGGTCGTTATAGCTTCAATTGTATTTGGGGCCTCGGAACCTCCGGCAGGGCCCTTGGAGGCTTATATCACCTTTCTTGGATATTGGTTTTATTTTTTTAGAACCGCACTACAAATTTAGGAAATTTCAGGAATTTTGCCCTCTTTGTTCAAAAGATAAAAACGGAACCATGAAATTCATACAAGTGGCCCCAGGCCACTCAAGAGTCGCCGTTATATATATTTCGCACCGTCCTCTGTATAGGGCCTACGTGTGTAGAAAATATCAAGCCTCTAGGTCAATCCTCTCAAAAGTTATGGCATCAAAATGTTACGAGCAGTAGCGGGAGGATTCGCTATACTTCAAATAGAGTTCTTTAAATTCTGACGTCAAACAGTCAAACTCAGACGTCACAAATTGCTCAAACGCAATCAAAACTCCATAGACTTGAAAAGAAGTCAGTTGGGGAAACCACAAAAATACCTGGTTTGGTCTACCCTAGAGGATTCGCTATATTTTTTGCTCCGTCCTCTATATAGGGCCTACGTGTGTAGAAAATTTCAAGCCTCTAGGTCAATCCTTTCAAAAATTATGGAATGTTACATACATCTGTACCGTCATTAATAGGGTTTTAGGTGATGCTAAAACCCTAAAAAAGCAGATCACATCACTAGACTGACAGTCCTACTAAATCATAAACAGCTCTCTATGCAGTCCGCATGTAAGTCAACCAACCAGTTTTCCGTTTGGATCCGATTGGTGAACAAAAAGCCTCTCTTGTACAGAGTTAGCCTAAATTGATTCATTCAGGGTTTAAAGCACTGTTTATTTACAAGTATACGACGTACAAAGACGGGTGATACATGAAAAGATACATACACTCACCAAGTTTAAAAAGCCCATCTCATGGCTCACATGCACGCTAGATGTCAGGCCTGTGACGGCACTCTACAACATGGCAGCAATGCAGGAGAAGAGTTTTTGTGTGTTAGAATATAGGAAGTATTCGTCAGTACGAGCGTTCGGTATGCATTTGTACGTAAATACAGAAAAGCTGAACCAAATCAACAGAGCATTTTGCGTTGGTTTCACCAGTTTCATGATACTGGTTGTCTGTATAAGGAAAACGCATGGGGCGACCGCGTGTCTCAGAGGAAATCGTGGAGTGCGTGAGACAGAGCTTTTTGCCCAGCCTACAAAAATCAACCATTTGTGCAAGCTGTGAACTGGACATTCCGCAGAAAAGAGTGAGGAATGTTTTGCAGTGGCGTTTGCATTTCAAACTCTACCATTTGCAACACCTGATTCCAGATGATTATGCTCACGGATTGGAGTTTTGCACCCGAATGCAGCAAGCTATAGAAGATGATGACGACTTTGTGGGGACGTTGATATTCAGCAACGAGGTAACTTTCTATCTGCTGGAAAAAGGTGAGGATCGTCACAATGTGTGAGAGTGGGGTACTATATTCCCATACGTATATCTTTGTGGAGCTGGTAAGGGATTCGCCTAAAGTGAATGTCTTCTGTGCCATATCCAAGACAAAGCTGTATGGCCCCTTTTTCTTTTGCGTACCTGGATATGTTGCAGTTGTGGTTGTTGCCATAACTGACTGCTGAGTCCTTGACTTTCATCTTTCAACAGGATGGGGCTCCACCTCACTGGAGCACAATTGTCCACGCCTTTCTCAACAGAGAGAATTGCCACATCGCTGGATAGGGCATGCTGGTCTGGACGATATTCCTCTGTTGCCATGGCCTCCAGATCTCATGCCATGTGATTTCTTCCCGTGGGGTTAATGGAAGGACAAAGTTTATGTACCCCCAATGCCAACAGCACTGCAAAAACTGCAGGAACATATCACTGATGCTGTGATGGACATTGACGGAAACATGCTAGTGAACGTACGGACGGAGCTGGATACGTTTGGTTGTGTGTCAGCTTCCCAAGGGAGTTTTGCGTTGGTTTCACCTGTTTCATGATACTGGTTGTCTGTGTAAAGGAAAACGCATGGGGCGACCACATGTCTCAGAGGAAATCGTGGAGTGCGTGGGACAGAGTTTTTTGCACAGCCCACAAAAATCAACCGTTCTTGCAAGCTGTGAACTGGGCATTCCGCTGAAAACAGTGTGGAATGTTTTGCAGTGGCATTTGCAACACCTGACTCCAGATAATTATGCCCGTGGATTGGAATTTTGTACCCGAATGCAGCAAGCTATGGTCCATTGTAGAATGTACCAGGACTTGGTGAGTGTATGTATCGTTTCATGTATCACCTGTCTTTTTACGTCGTATACTTGTAAATAAACAGTGCTTTGAAACCTGATGGATCATTTAGGCTAACCCTGTATTATAAATAGTTGTTGTTTCTTGTCAATTTGTAGTCATTAAGCCCGTGAAGATGGTGAAACGCCAAAACGCGTTGGAGCATGAATAAATTCTACTAAATTGCTTTACCAAGACATTTTTATTTCTTCTAATATAGAGATGTAATTTTAACCATTTTTCCTTTTCTTTGGAAACTTGCAGAATGGAGCAGAAGATGTCAAACGTCATCGGTGGTTCAAGCACTTGAATTGGGATGATGTTTATCACAAAAGGTTACAGGTTAGTTTTTTTTTTTCCATTGGAAAATTGCAACATATCGAGCTTAACATCATTTTAATTGTAAATTTCTCATTTACCGTTTTAGCCGCCAGTTGTGCCAAAGGTCAGTTCAGGTGGTGACACGATAAACTTTGATGAATATCCTGAAAATGATTGGATCAAACGAGGCTCTGTGACCGAGAGAGAACTGGCAGCATTCAACGATTTTTAAGCACATGCCCACTGAAGTTAAAACTTATTTATATATATACGTACATACATGTGATTCAAAGAGCTATTTTCTCACAGTTTACTTTTTCGGTAGACAACCTCAGTAGACATTTTTTTATAATAATGCCATAAACAATCCTGTGCAGAAAGAATATACTATTTTATAAAAATATGTTTATTTATACTGGAATAATTTTTCTTTTCCAATGTACATATATACTAGAGCACAAAAAAAGTAGATACAGGCAAGAAAAGGAAAAATACCTACAAAAAATAAAAGACTTCAATCAAAGCAATTTACAAATATTCTGATTAAAAAATCTACAATACCTCGTTCAAAATAAAACATTTCATAAAAAATAAATCTTTTAAAAAAATTATTGCATTATAAACGTCTTCACAGCTGCACATCAAAACTATAATTTTACAATAGTATAAAGAACGAAGAGAAACCCACATACTATAAATAATGGAATGATGACCGACGTGCTATGATTAGCACAATAGAACACAAGTTGCTGCTTAGCAGACCATGACTTAATAGCATTGCAGTGTTATCGACCACAAACGTTTTTCGTATACAGAATGCAAAGGCCTTCCACAACCGTTCCAAATGAGCTTTTCAGTTTGGCGTTTTCCTAAATACATCAGTGACGACAAATGTTAAACCATTACAAGAATTCGAACATTTAAAATTTCTCGTTTTTGGAATAGAATGAAATTATGAGGGTTATACTGAAAGCCGTGAACGTCCGTTTTTTACAAATCAGAATTTATTGCTATAAAAGAAGAAGCGTCTTATCATATAATTGTTGATGCTCGTTCGTGCATTCGTTCAACCAAAATTTCATCAAAAATTGTTGGTAGTGCTATCTAGCGACAGAACAAAAAATATAATCGCAAACTAGTGTTATAATCTGTGATGCTTTTATTATTATTAACCGAGAATTATCATTGCAACTGCTATAACATACCAAATTTTCGCGAATATATGCTTTTTTATATCTGCAGAAGAGGTGGTGTGGAGAATTTAAGGGAATATACTAATATCACATATATTGGATACCCCATGGGGAATACAAGGGATGCGGGAGTTTCCAAAATTTTTTAGATAAAATTCGAATTTTCAGAGTTATACAAGGCTGCGGGATATATTGCGAAATTATGGTAAATAATTTACTTTTTTTCTCCTCACTGGTAATAGATGTTCCTTCATTCAGTCAAAATTTCATAACTTCTTGGTAATGCCACCTAGTAGCAGAATGAAATATTAAATCGCGATCTATTGTTATAATCATTGTTTGTTCGTTAGCAAAGTGAATGAAGCACCAATGGAGTGGCATCGGCAATTGAAGTAAGCTCTTTATAATAAAACAGAATTCAGGAGAATTATAAGTTTTTGCTTTGAAGCGTCGTAGTTGTGGATTTTCTTCTAATGTTGTGTATATACCGTATTTTCGCGAATATACCCTGCACCCTTGTATAACCCACAACCCTTTATATCCCGCAAAATTCCAAATTTATATAAAAAATATTTTGGAAACCCCGCACCCCTGTATACCCCACTGACATGGTGCTGGTATCACTTTCACTTTCTTCTATAAACTTTCTTCACTTTTCAACACAGTTTCCATTTCTCTGCATGCATTTTTCCCATCATTCTGCAAGCTTAAAAATTTTGTTGACCAAAGACACTGTATACTAGTCTAAATTTTGCTGTGATTTCAGACACTATGTCCTAGTCTAAAGGCCATTTTCCATGTGGACAAAATTTTATGAGTTTCCTTGTCAATGCAAATATGCATCATCCGATTCGGCCGATTTCCATACATGCACACAGTCATGCGTTTATGCGCCAATTTGGTGCATTTTTGCATCTAAATGCAAGACGCAAGAATCTATCAAACTTTTGCATCTTGCGATTTAGATCACGTGATCACCCGTAATGACAGTTTTTCATCTTTCGTCTAACATGTGCTTTCAATTATCATGAGTTGAAACCAGCCTTGCCCACACTCGACCTCGCCGGAAAATGACAAGAGAAGCTTCTATATATTTTAATTATAATTTAATGGAGTCAAATCAATTTGAATCGATGAAACTTTTGCATGGTCGGTTGCCTTTCAAAAAAGAGAAACAGACAAGGTCCTATCAGCACAATAGCATAGAGTGTTGTATTTAAGAATTTCTTGAGAAATATTCGCTTCAATTAGCTGGAGAAGCTCTAAAACAAGACACCTGGTCAGTCTAGTGACATATTTTTTGTAGATGGCTGAAGACAATTTAAAAATGGCACTAAAACATATCGTTGCTGATGCTTCGCTAACCAAGACTTCATGCTTTTACAAAAGCCAATGTGCAATGCTTAGTGAGAAATAGCAGGAGCATGGAAACCGAAGCTTGCATGACGTAGCATGAAGCTTGCACAGATGCTTGACAGACACACATCGGACATTCACTCAGATGCATAAACGCATCAAATCATGGCACATGGCAACTAGGCTTAAGTTTTGTGCAAGTAGTCGATCTATCTTAGCAGATCCCCCTTCCATTACATTGGAATTCACATTGAGTAAAATCATCTTGATCCCAAGTCTGTGCCCCATTGGAGACCTACCTTTCTAAATATGGATTATAAGGTCTTTACTGGTATGTCTTCATTGGATCTAAACTTTTTGCTGCATTGTTTTATGATCCAGGACAATCCTCTCTATTCCATCTCACAGGATGTTGGACAATCTCGTTACAATTCGATATAAGAGAAAACGTTTGGATTGCACAGCCGGAAGACATCGCCAAGACAACGGAAATCACACATATTACTGTTTGTGAGATAGTGTGTGGTGAGGTGTCTATCACACATATTACTGTTTGCTTTTTTCTAAAAGTTGTAATTAAGTTGGAAAATTGCGTTCATGGTAGACGATCATAATCTGCGTGCTGTTAATCAATTTTTTGGCCGCTCAAGACAGAGAGAAAGATATATATGGTGACCATAGTTATTCTCATTCAGCAGTGGTTGTATGGCCCAGATCTTGGATGCTCGTGTTTCACCCATCTCCTAATAATACTAGTGCCATAACAAGTCTTTGCTGAATTTCATTAGTGGGGATTGTCCACGATAGTCCAATTGGTATAGGCGACGAGCGTGATATTCGTAGTCCGTGGTTCGAATCCAGGTCGCAGAATTTCCCTTCCATTTTTCCCCCATTAATATCTTTGCATAATGTACATAAGATATAACTGTTTTTTTATATTAATAAATTCTGATTTGCAAAACTTATTATTCAAAATTTTCAATATGACCCTTGTATTAATTTTACTCACTTTACAACGTCACATTTCTGCGTTTTCTAGCAAATATTATAATTCCTGTCAACATGAATGCTAACCCGAGTAATAAAGAGCATGCTGCATAGATGATGAACTAAGAAAAACATACAGATATTGGATAAGCCATCAGAGTTCGACGCTTATTGAATTAATATGCTTTTAAGAAACATACGTACCTGCAAACGAGACCCTGCTGCTAAGCCATGCTGATCTGTGACTATTAACACTAGAATAGTCTGAAGGAAGAGTGCAATGAAGGTGTTGCATCCAAATATAAGACCGTGCGTATCATCCCGCAAGTCCTTGGCTACCTGGTAGCTATATGGGAATAGGAAGAAAATGCGATCTTCATGGGGGATTTAAACAATGCTAACTTTGTGCTACTGTTTGTTTTTTTTTATACCTTGCAATAGTGATCATCATCTGATAAGCAATCCGGAACACAACGTATGTTACGTATGCTATCCATATGTAATCTGTCATTGCCATAATGAAAAGGCATGCTGCATCAATAAGGGAAACTACCGTAAGGATGCTTTCGCCATATAACGACCAGTCGATGTGGATGAATCCTACTGCCAAAGCTACCAGAGCTCCTGGTTATAAAAATTATTTAATAATTAGAAAAAACCCAAATAATTTTTAATAAATGATAATTAATAATTTAAAATATGCATTTCCCATAAATTATTTATTTATTTAAATGTGCCAATCGTTTATGATTCACGATGTTATGAACCCAACAAAGCACGAACCTGATACTACTATTATTGGATATGCAACAGGCTGTGTGCATTTTTCTGTATATCCTGATGAAGGTGGGAATAATTGCTAAAACTAGTCGACTCCATAATGGGTTCTATAATGTTGTACTGTAAGACGTCTATTAATTTTATTTTCCTTAAAATACAATACTTATCCAAACTTATCGTTCTCAGGATAAATTTGTCTTCAATTCTACTAACAGGCAAACTCCACGTACTCGGACTCACCAATTTTGATAAAAAATATTCTACAAATACCTTTCACCAAATTAAACACCATGCAAAGCCAGTCGACGCACTTCTCAAAATTTTCCAAAAAAAAAAAAAATTCATAAAGTTTGTTTTAATTGACTACACTTTAAAAACGCCCGAATTGTAGCATAGATTTTTATCGCGTTCAGATGGTCTAGTGGTAAAATGCTAAATTCTATTTTGTAGGTATCGGCTCAAATTCCGTCTTCAATAATTATTTTTTTCTCTTCGTAAATTTTTTTAAGATGTATGGGAATGTCTAACTCATTTACTAAATATATTTCCGATTTTCCAATTTGCTACCATCATTTTTTTTTGTCGTCTTTTAAATTAAGTCAGAAAAAAATAAAAATTATTTTGTTCATTTTATTTTAATTTTGTTTTTTGTTTTATTTGTATTACTTCCTTAACATTAATGAAGTAGTTAAGCCAATATGGGTGAATCTCAGTTTCTACCACAGCTATCTGCACAAAAATTGGATCTTTTATATTGGATAATCATTCGGCATAATATGATTTCTTGTCATCTTTGAAGTATGACTGAATGTGTTCATTGAACCTTGTTTTGAACGAGCAATTCGTCATGCCCAGGTAAAATTTAGAACACGAAACAAACTTTAGGCGGTATATGCCGCTTGCGTCGAAGTTAGGGAGGTTCTTTTTGATTAACTTTCGGGTACTTGAAACGAAGCAAAATGATATATTATTCAGTCCTAGATTGGAAATACCTTAACCAGTATGTGTAAGGGATACCCACCAAGTCTTGTTCTCAAAGACAGAGCCCACCAAAAGCCCCAAGATACCACCAAGAAAAGGGTCCCATTTTCATTCGCTGGCGAGTCCATATACCAACTGTTCAAAGCATTTTCCAACCTGGGACTGAACATAGCATTTCCCTCTGTTTTAAGTACTCAAAATTTCATCAAAAAGAACCTCACCCCTCCTCCACCTCCTAACTTCGACGCAAGCGGCGTATGCCACCTAAAGCGTGTTTCATGTTCCAAATTTTACGTGGGAATGACGAATCGTTCATTCAAAACAAGGTTCAATGAACACAATTAGTCATACCTCAAAGACGACAAGAAATCAAATTATGCCGAACACCTAACGAAAGAAGATCACCCGGCCAAGACAATAGAAGAAGTCATGGATATCCTGAAATATTCTAATAATGCAAGAAACACCCTTATATTAGAAGAAATAGAAATTTATAAATCTATAAAAAACCCAGAAAATAAGAAATTACTTTTAAATTCTTAACAATATTTTGATATCTACCCTCTCTTATGCCAATTGAGATTTCATATGAGTCCTTATTTTGTCCTTTACTATCACTTTTTTTTTCTTTCTCTATCAAATACCAAACTACAACTTAGCCTATCTCTTATTGTATCCTATAATTGTTTGACCAATCAGAAAATCTTCTCATTAATCCATCCGTTCAATAATAAGAACCAATCATCTTCCAGATATTGTAAATATAAGACACTGTACAAACCCCTCTCTTATGTAGACTTATAAAATGCAGGAAATAAAGCCGAAACTAGTTGTTCTTTATCATGCAGTATGGTAAAGCCTCTATTATTTTTGTTCGTACTAAAAATGTTCAAATGAGAATAATAATTCAAAAATCTTGTAAACATTCCAAGAAGGAGCTATGAAGACAAATACAATTATTAATGTACGAGTATTTCTCCCGTGAAAAAATCACGGGACCAAAAGAAAATTTATTACGATGCACAGAATTCAAGCAGCACTCACTTACAGTGATTATGTACACTCAAAATAGTGCCATAAAATGCTACCAAATTAATGCCATCTCTCGGTGCTAAATTCTAAAGGTCAACATAGAGGAGGAATAAGATAGTGTGCAAAGCTACTCATATCTCCTTTACCACTGCTCGCAACAACAATTCCTCTTATGGAGAATTATATTCCTGAAAATGCTAAATGTTTACAGTGTAAACAGCGCCGCTTCTCTCTCATCCATCCCCAAATTGCAGTTAGTTATTTTGCCTCGATGTCGGCAACCAAAATAGCTCAATGCGCAGGCGAATGCGCTCTCTATCTTATTTCTCCTCTTTGATGGTTACAGGACATTCATAATTATTATTAATAGGATTATGAACAACTGAGCAATCATCGACAAAGTGATCATCACGTGCTCACACAAACAATGCTTAAAACAATACTCAATGCTTTTATCCAGTTGTGGACAAGAGGTTTTCGTCTTATTGATTATGTCGTTATCCACAGTAATTGAAGAATTCTCAATGCTTAAAAAATAAACAGAAAATAACAGTGTATTCAATCTTGACAAATTGATTGTTATATGACCTGCCATTATCTTGGAATTCTTTACGGTCACTATTTTAGCACGTGAATTCGACTTGAAGGGGTCCACAAAAAATCCTGAAAAGTTGATGCAGCCAAGCTAAGGCCTTGATGGTCATATTTCTGAAAACAAAATTTGAAAAAGTTAATCCTTTTTCAAGTTATTGCGCAAACGGCGGCCGGTCAGATACTCATACAGACCAAGTGTGCATTCTTATAAGTAGATTTTTGGTAAAGCTCTTAATAAAGGCCAGGCCTAGATATATAGACAGCTGACGAATGATATATAGTTTCCTGTATTCGTCGGCTGTCTACATATCTCAGCCTAACAGTGAAGAATATCGTCCTTCGATGATTATCAAAAATTGGATAGCTTACGGGGGCTAAGCTATAGTCGTAAATTCATAGCTTGTGGTTGGTTACTACTTGGGTAAACTTATTATGCATGTGTGTGTGCATTAGTTTCGAAGATATGCACTTGATGCAAAAAACGGCACTTATAGGCCTTTCTGAGAGATTCTGACTGTTTCTGGATTGGATTAGAGCCTCACATTATTGGTCTTAGGTTAGATGTAAATAAACAAATCCTCAGTTTGTAAATAAATCACTATTATAATTAATACACTTATCTCTCCAAAAAGTGCAACTACTGGCGTTTTATGGCCAACTTCACAGCCTTATGGGCACCTGGCTCGTCAACTTTCTGATATACTATTCCTAAATCTAGTCTACGCATTGTAACTAAGTAACTTGCTTCAAAGTAGCACCACTCCCATCATTTCTCCCACTGTTGGAATACTCCTTGGAATTTGTTTTTTGGGATAGCTGACTCTGCAAACTCTGTTTAACCTTATCAACATTTTGAAAACAAGGTCTTTTTAAGGTGGTTTCTCAACTTTAGAAAGAGGAAAAAGTCCACTAAAGCCTGGAGAGTACAAAGTCTGGAGAGTACAAAGTGCGGGGAAGAATGGCCACTTCTTCAGCGACCAGAAATTAGCCGATAAGCAGATATGAGTGACTTGGTGTGTTGTTGTGAAAAATTTTGGACTTGGTAGCTGTAGATCACCAAACGGCATTTTCTTACTAAAGGGTTCCAGTAGGTTGTGCTACTTATAGGAGCTCAGTCAGTACAATGGTTTGTTTGCTATGGCAAAAGTCCAGTCTTTTTTTTTTTTTAGAACAGACCTCGTATAACAATATTGTTCATTTGTCAAGATAGACGTTAATTTACGAGGGCTGGTTCTTTATTAGTGGCAATACGTTTGTATGTACACCAGGATATGGATGCAAACCTAACAGAAAATGGACTCGTCCATCCAATGCTCCGTGCATGCACTGTGTTGTAAAAAATATTATCGTCAATGAGAGACCAGTCTAAATGCTTGAGATAAATTGCATTGCAATGCATTCCACACAATTTGACGGAACTGCAGAAATGGCAATGATACGATGCTGCGCAAATCTAATTGGAATGCTATGAATGCGAAGGGGAGGCGTTTCTCTGCCATATCATAATGATAGATGAGAAGGAGTTCCATCGAGAAAATGGTGTCATTACGAGTCTCCAAGAAAATCAAGAGCCTTAGAACCCCAGAAATGTGATGGTGATTGTGGTGTATGACGGTGGCATCCACTTCCGAATGGTCCCCGAAGTTCTGCAGCAATAGATGCTCTATTTATGCCATCAGCGAATAGACGCTGCTACTGGTGTACTACAGCTTCCACAATGCTGGCACAGGTTCTACACAATGCTTGAGATTACATTGAGGGACAGTAGAGGTTTCATAGAGGTATTGCTTTTGTATTGGTTGTGATTAGGAATTGCCACTAAGAAAGAAACAGCCGTCGTATGATACTCTTTGTTTTATTTCATTTTTGAGATTTGAGTCTTTGATAAGTGCAAACTATACTATAAATGCAATATAATAATAATAATTATACCGAGAAGTGTATGTGTTGATTCCACTGCTCCGTTATAGACATCATGTACACTTGAAGGATAAATTACCTCCCATAATGGTTGGATATAATTTCCCACTTGCAGATTGAGGCATGTTCCACACGCCCACCAAATGGACCACTTGAGCACAGAAGATTTCCTGTAACTGTAACAAATGTCCTCGTAGATATTTCTGAAGCCCAATTTAATTTTTTGGGAAAATTTCAGTTTTCCGGGACCAAAAGAAGTAGCAGAAGAGGCTTCTTCGTTTGCAATAATCGACGAAGATGCATTGTTGTTCCGGGAGAGTGTCGTTGTGCTTTCCTGTTTCGTCAAGTCGGGCTTTTCTCGATGAAAGTAGATGCTCCTCCCGACCTTTGGTAAAAACAGAGCCAATATCAATGCAACACCCATAGCAGTCAAAGTGATAAAATTTAACTCGTAAAAATTTAAAATCTTGGTGGATATAAAAATTTGTCCGATAACGCCAGACAAGAAGAATCCAGCTAATACGGCAGCTCTTGTCCAACTTGTGACTTTTTGGTAATGCTCACCGGAAACTTTGGCATATATATACGTATAATAAGCAACTTCGCAAGCCGTAGCTACTGCATATAAAAATTCGACGACCTGAAAATAAATTTAGCTTTTCAGTCGACACATAATACCAAATACTTAATACAGAATGCTCTCTTAATAAAAAAAAAAATAATATAATTTAGCTTTAGGACCTGAGTTGTTTCTAACGTTCGACCCCATATTAATAAAGCGTAGGTTCCAATTAAACTGCTGGCTTCTAGGATAATAACAGGTTTGTAGCGTAAGAAATCTGTTACTAGTAACACCACTACTAATATGGCTAAGTACGAATAGGTTGCTACGGGATAAACTTGTGAATTAAGCTAGAAACAGAAAAACATGAAGAAAAATAAGATTAAAAATTTTGACAAGAGCATACACCTTAAAATTTTACTAAAAGTCTTATAAGACATAAAGAATATAAACTGGAGCTAATTTTCCAATAACCCACAGCCCAAATGATAGAGGTATCGAGGATGACACGCAAGTTCCTGGTTCGCATCCAGGCCGCAGAAATTTTCCTTCCATTTTTTCAAATAATATCATTTAAAAGTCTTATAATAAATATCCATGTGATGTGCGGGGCAGCGAACAGAAACAGACTAGCTGCTCAGAGGCTATACAGGGAATAATTTCAGACGAGACAATTGCCGAATCGACAAACGTTTGAGTGTGTGCACTGTCGGCTTTGCGAAAGTGAATCTGTCAGTGCTAGCAGATGTGATGTGGGTTAGGTTATGGATATTTGCAAGCTCTGCGTTTGTAAAGTGATACATACTGTTGTAAATCCCAGCAGGGAAATGAAACCATTACTCCCACACGTCATCAACTTTCCTGCTTCAACGCACCATTGCTCTGTGAAGGAAAATTCTTATTTTGGTACACTCTACCACCCTTTTAAATTTTTGCCAGATATTTTTCGAGCACCCTGTATATATAATCTTTATTTACTTACTTACTCTTCAAATCCACTTATCCGTTACGTGACGGGGCAGCAGCTCTATGGAGGATCTCCAGCGTTCGTGATCTTCCACCATCAGGTGCATGTCCTCAATGGTACCATAATTATTCTACTAAAAAGCGCTTCTTGTATAATACAATTCCACTTTTACAGCCCAAAAAAACAGCAAAAATTTTTATCCTCTTGTATAAGGCGATGCCCATTTTTGACTCGTCGAGAGAAATGAAATATGCAAGAATATACAAAAAAAAAAAAACAAAAAAAAAAACAGAAGAAATTACTGTTCTTTCTGCTGATATTTATGTTGTACAGTATTCAATGTTGAATAAAGACAACAGCAATTTAATTTTGGGGCATTTTAAAAATTCATCTGTTATATTACGGTAGTAATGAAACATGATTGGAAGAAATGCAGCAGGACAAAATCAACTTCGTCAGATCGAAGCAGTTTTGAAGTTGCCATTTTTTTTTGAGAAGTTATGTTTGCATTGGCTTTTGGCGATGGTAAATTCAAATAAAAAATGAATTAATGTACAGTCAAATTTCGGACATTCACGCTTCGTGATTCGCAAATTCACAGATCCACGAAAATTTCATTGATACTGAACTTATCTGCATCCATGATTTTTTCACACATCCGCGTTGGTGTACTCATTTTACCTTACTCTGAATATTAAAGAAAACGGCAGCCAATGCCTATTCTATGAATTAGTAAGGGTAACATTAGTATAGTGAACTGTAAACGTGATAGTGTGACAAATATGCATTAGGCCATACTGTACTCTATTTTTACATCAAACATTTGTTGCTCTTTTTTTTAAGTGTAATGAATTAAGCTAACTTTTAAATGAAATTAAGTGTTTGGGAGCATGACTGGGGTCATATTTAGGGTTTCAACTATAGAAATAAACAAAACTATACATGTATTATCATTTTTAGTGACTATACCAAACATCTGCGAATCCTCCTCATTCACGACAGGATTTGGAAATAATGTCCGAGGTCCGACTGTACAGTATAATGAACTGCACATTGTATATACTGTATATTTAAAGTACGCTAATTTAATTTGAAGTTTGTCAGCTCCCCGTAGTCAGTCGGTGCAGCGATAATATTACCCTCTTATATAATACGGTCCCACATATTTAGGTGCTTTTTAGGCCAAAATTTTTCGCATTATCATATAATAATTATGGTTTTACCCATGCGGACTTGAACCCAGATTCTTCGTGTAGTCTAGTGCCTGGTTCTTGATCAACCCCTTCGAAAAACAGCAATTGCCTAGGAAGACTAGTTTGTGTCGTCTACATCATATGGTCCTTCCAATGCAACCGAGACCTATTAATGTTAGTAGTGGCTCAACACCTAAAGACTCCTTTATTGTGCTGCTGGGTGCTGTATCTGATAAGGTAACACCTGCCACACGTCTCGGGAATCTCATCTTACCCAAGACTCATGACCATAGGTGAGAATGGGGACAAGGATTTGAAGAAATAAAATCTTTTTTTTTTTAATGCACTAATCCTGGAGCATTTTGAATGCACTAAGTAGGCTAAATGTAAGAAATTCTATAAAGTTATAACTTAAAGCCAATCTCATTTTTTTTTTCCACTGATTATTTTATCCACAGTCAGTTCAGCTTCCTAAAAATTTTCAATGTTCCAATAATCTAATATTCTTATCATAAAGTGTTTAATGAAGATGATTACCTTAATTAATTTTAAATTAGTGAAGAATTGATAAGATAGTAATGAGGAGAGCTAATTTCTTCATTCAGTTTGGAATAATCTGTCAATCTTAATAAAGAAAAATGTAAAAGAAAATGATAATTAGGACCTGGTACAATAGAACTTCATTTTTATCTCTAGAATGACTATAGGAAAATCTTATTTCTTTGTGTCTGCGCACGTGTAAGTAGTGAAGTTTTGAAAAGTAGTAAATGATTGCATTTTCCGATGTGTCGAGTTTTCTACAGCATCGTATCGATGGGCACTGGCGTATCCGCCAGGAGACATCCAAAAACAAACCCGAAACCATTGTTGGGTGGCAAGAAGCTGGAGGAAGCAGTGTAATGGTCTGGGGTATGTTTTCGTGACATATTTTGGGTCCATTACTACCATCAATAGCTGTGCATACTTATCCATCATTGCATCCCTACATGGCAACTGTGTATGCTGCGAATGATGGCATCTTTCAACAGGATAATGACACATACCATTTGGCCAAAATTTGCCGTGCATGATTCGATGAGAATGAGACCCTCCATCCCAGAATCTTCATGCGATGCTCTGCTGTTCACATGGACACCGATTCCTGTTGCCACCTTCCAAGCACTCACTGAGTCCATGCCCATATCGCCTGGCTGCTGTTTTGGCTGCAAAAGGAGGCTATTCGGGTTGTAAGATAGGTGGTCATAATTCAGTGACTCGATCCTGAACAAGAAGTGCATTATAGTAGAATAAATATGGTATTTTGCATATTCAAATCATTCACTCTTATGGCCTATCATGTGACACAAGTTTCATCGATCTTGAATAGACTTACTTTTGGGGATAGGGCTTAATTACAGAGCATCCTGAAAATCATACTAGGGCTCGTTTTCGGAATAGGTCGTATTTTCGAGGAACCATGCTAGTATTTAGATTTTTTCTTCTTCATTTCTCAATTTTTTTTTTCACTGCACATATTTATATAGGTTAATGTTTACTATCTGCACAATCGCAAAGTTGGGCTTTCTGCTCTTGCATTTTAGGGGGTTTGACGTTTTTTTTGTTGGAGTTCCGTTTGGTGGTTGTGTGTGCTTCTATGTCGCTTGTGTTTTTCGCTTTGATGTTAGGATTTTTTTTGGTTTCCGTTTTTTTTTGGGGGGGGGGGGGTGTTTTTTAAGCGCTGCTTGTTTCTGCATTGTTTTTTTGTGTTGGAAATGTGGTGGTGTTTTTTTTTGGTTTTTTTTTGGTATTTCCTGTTTGGTTTGTGGGGTTGCCTGTTGCTGTTTCTGGTGTTGGCATTTATGTGTCGGTTGCTATTTCTGATGTTTAAGTGGGGGTTTTCTTTTGTTTCTCCGTGAAACTGCGGGTGATTGCGTCTAAGGTTAGTATTCTTTTTATTTGTTTTGCCTGCTGATTTTTGCTGGCTGTCTTGTGGGTGCGGGTGTGTGTGCATGCGAGTGAAAGAAGGGTGGGGTGGGGGGGGGGCTTCGGGGGGCACAGCCCCCCACTCTGAAAAGAAAATGAACCCCCCTTACCTTGCTTGCACAGTGTCAATAGCCCCCAGTAGAAATCAGACAGTTTTTTTGGGGTTTTTTTGTGGAAGTGTTTTTTCTGTCGAAGAAATTTCCATTTTTCAATTTTTTAGCGTGGCAGCGAGTGCTGTTTTTGTGGTGTTGAAGTTTTTGAGTTTTAGTGGGTCGTGCTTCGTTTGCGTGTTTCCAGGTTAGTTTTTCTTTTATTGTTTGGGGCTATTGTGTTTTTTCTTTTGTTTGGAGTGTTGTTGTTGTTTTTTTAAATTCGTTTGGTTGGTTAATGTAGTTTCGCTTTCGGGTTATGCGGATTCTTAAATTTTGAGTTTTTGATTGTGTGGATTCTAAATTTTCGGTGTTGCGATTGCTCATATAGTAAACTCTTTCGGCTCATCATGTGAAACAAGTTTCATCGATCTTGAATAGGGGCTTATTTTTGGGGTAGGGCTTAATTACAGAGCATCCTGAAAATCATGCTAGGGCTTATTTTAGGAGTAGGTCGAATTTTCGAGGAATCAAGGTAGCATTTGGATTTTTTTCATCTTAATTTCTCAATTTATTTTTCTCTGCACATATTTATATATCATTAGTTAAAGCAAATATTTTAGTAAAAATTTACTGTATTAATTATGAGATAACTGTATATTTACTTAACAGTATTATAGATAGGGGTAATATTTGCGAACTATAATTACAACGATCTTTTGGTCAACGTCCAAATTACATAAGAATCGAGACCAAATTTTATATTCAAGTTTGATGATACGTTCATTATTCTCGTACAGAATTCCTAAAATTAAAATACGATGTACAGTTATTCCTCAGTACTATACGTCAACATCATTTTTGTAGGTAAACATGCTAAATGCCGGTATCACTACTACATCAGACTGGATCACAACTAGATCATGATGCAATGAGCTATTTTTCTTGCTAAAAATGAGGACATAAGAAAATAATGCAGGAAATATTAAAGAAAACTTACTTCTTCGCTCGTTAGGTTAACCCATGGTCCCATCAAATATTGCGTGAGAAAGGGTTCGGACGGTCTGAAGCTTTTAAAGAAGCCAAAAGCGCAGAGAACAGTGCAGACGAACTTCCATCCGTCCATTGCTATTGCTTATGCCGTCGCGCATGCGCGTTGTTGAAACCGGAAACGGAAGCCTGGGAGCGGGATGCGCTTTTGGCAGAGGAATGCCGCCGTCTGCTATAATGACGGAAATTTTTAATTATGAGCAGTATTTTTTGAGAATTAATTTGAAAACGTTAGATTTAAGCTAATACGTCAGCAGTGAATCAGCTGATAAAGAAATTAGTGGATTTTCTTTTAATTAATTAATTTGTTGATAATAGCAGTCGTAATTATGTTATTAAAGCGTTCATCTGTTCTTGTTATTATATAATCGATTTAATTATATAAACTATTTGAAATTTAATGATCGAATAAAATTTTCAGCACGCTAATCAGATAAAAATCGATTCATCAAAACTTAAATCGGAATCCATTAAATGAGATTAAATTTCATTCACCCATTCATCGATTTTGCATGCGCTCGATGCTTTTATTGAAGTTTAAAGAAAAATGCACAATATGAAACGAAAAGTAAATTTAAGAGTATTTCTCACCAGAATTCTTCGAATGAAAAACGAAACTTAACATCAGCATTAGAGATGATAATTGCTTTTATATTGAAACAAAATTTGGACTTTGCTTAGTCGACTTTGGTCTATGAAATTCAATGCAAAATTTTTTTTTTGCGCGGTGCGCGCTTTTGTTTATTTATTTATTTATTAAATTTTAAAAAGAAGTTTTCTCTTTAAACTAATACCAAAAGATGCATGCTTATCGAGGTTTGAATCTTATTGCTTTTCGGGCATAAAAGTGAGCGGACGAAATGCCATTAAAACGGGGGAACAAAGCCGAGTTAATTAGCTTTGTTAGTTACACGATGACAAGGTCATGTTTACGCAGAAAAAAAGAAAAGAAAAGCAGCGCCGCCCTGGTGGTTTGAATAGAACCGCATACGAAACGAACGCAATAACGGCCAAGTCTTTGCTTGTCAGCTGAGTCGAAGAAAAACAACGGAGAGGATTAGAGTGGATGAGCGAGAGTTGTTGTTTTATTTATTGAATAAGGATCTGAAACCCAATTTCAAATCTATTTACCCAATACTCAGCATATTTAGATCAACAAACATGAAGAGCTTCATGATTTAGCGTAACGGAATCTAAATGAGTGCGTTCGCTTCTTATTGACTCTGGTAGAGTAGTGTGGTGTCCCCCCTGCTTATTGCTGCTGCTCAGTCGTAAAAATGGCGGCGGAGATCAAGTCGGCACCGGGTTCGGCTGCGGCCAAACAAGGCTCCGTGAGAAAACCCGTTCTCATTAACAAATTAGAAGGTTGCAACGACGACATAAACATGGCTGTCATCATTGCCGGCGAAGACGGGGTTATCAGCGTCAGCGATGACAGGTAATTCGTCTCGATAGTGATAAGCCTAAAGCCTTTGCTTTCCCAATCTGTCAAACGACGACTCCCCTTGTTATCATCATCTCCCCAGTCAAAAATATCGCTTGGAAAGTTTATTGCTTTCTTCCCCGATAAAATAAACACTGAAGTAAATGATCACGAAAATAAAATCAATTAAAGCTGTAATATACCTAAAGATTGTTTAAAAGGACGAGACCTTTTGATTAGTTTCGTTATACACATGCAATGATTATTATTCCTTAGATTAATTACTAATTCCATAAAACTTTACTACACATAATGACTCTACAAACTTTGATACTTTCAGAACAATACGAGTTTGGTTGAAAAGAGACAGTGGACAATATTGGCCTAGTATATGTCATTATATGCCAGGTTAGTATAAAAATATTTGTTTATTAATCAGTTTATTATAATGAAACAATATGCACTATTACATTAAAAGATCAGTTACATATCCATACTACTTTACTAGGTAACAAAATTTTACCAATTATTATTATTTTTTTCAAATATGTTTTCACGTATAAATTTCAATGATGTCCACTGAAAATTAAGTAAAGTAAAAGTGGGTTTTAGCATGCCAAGCCTCATACTAATTCACGATTCCTTAATCCGGTTAATCTACACTATCTGGACATTCACAAAACGAAACTTCAGAAACCGCACAATCGCAAAAGCGAAACTTCAATAAGGGCCCGTCCAGTAATACTGACTGGAACTAACTAGTAAGATCGGTCTTTACAAAAGCTATCCTAAAAGTCTTGACCACAGCCTCCTGCAACTGACCGAGCCATCCTAAAAGCCTGAAATTCGCGACCGGAAATCAAAAATTCTCCCTGCAACTGCCCGAAAAATTTGTAAGGGCAATTGCGGTCTGCAGAGCTTTCCATATGCCGGAGCAAGCACTCGTACTTTACAAATGCGAACACTGCGAGCACACTTTTGCCCATAATCGCAATCTGTGAGCAAACAGAACCCCAAACAGAAGGTGACGTCTGTATATTCATACTACTGTAAATATTTGTCACAATGGTCCTGCCCCCCCCCCCCCCCCCCTTTCCCAGTGATTAATCGAGCCCGGCGTTTACTTAAGACCTTAAGGGCTATTCCCAAGTAAATTAGTGACATTTTTTTTTTATTAAAACTAAAATTTAATTCGGAAAAGTATATCAGTGAGACCATATGACCGAGAACTTCTTTATATGCAGAAATGGTGAGGATAAGGCAGCATGAGATTGGTCGAAATTAGAATGGGTAAAATGAAGGGGTCAATGAGAAGGCGTACACGTGAAAATAGGTTTAATAATCTAAACGCTTTCAGATTGGTTTAATAATAGAAACCAGAATCGCCGAAATTTATATGATTAATCTACTTCGTAAATAATCGATAATCCGATAACTATCAGACCCGGCTTTTATTTGAGATCCGACGTTTAATTGCTATTTTTAAAACAATCCCCTGGCCTTTAATCGAGACAGGCGTTTATTTGAATACCTGGCTTTTATTCAAGATGCACGCTATATTCTTTTTCAAGAAAATTGCTTGCTTTCTCCTATAATAAGCATGTGTTAAGTGTCGACAGGCTTAGCAAATTTATCGCTCTATCACTTGAGAACTTGAGAGAGAACGTTCATTCACATAAGAGTAATGATCATTTTGAAACGTTCATTCAAATATAATCATGAATGATTTGAATGATGACTATTTACATATAATCATGTCTACAAATGTCGTATTGGCATGATTGTGTTCGAGGCAGTGCGAGGAGTATGAAGAGAGTAAGGGTGATTCAGTTGACAAATCTGTAGCAGTACAGTGCTCCCTCTATATAACGGCACTGTACATAACACAAAATTTATAACGGGAATTCCATATAACGAAGTTTTTTTCCGGAAAATAAAAACTGCAGACTCATTCATGTCTATAGTTTTTATTTTCTGGAAAAAAAAAATTCGTTATATGGCCTTGCTGTTATAAATTTGGCGTTATGTAGAGTCCCATTATGTAGAGCGAGCACCGTAGTTGTTTTCGAAGAGGAATCGGATGATCCACTACTTTCAGACTCGATGGAAGAATCCATAACCGAGTTGGTATCTTCTTCCAATTCCATTAGCACAGCCAGTGCCTGTTTTTTTTAATTATGTTGTTGTGAGCGAGTTCAAATGAGATGCCATATTGAAACAGATTGCACACAACTGCTTTGTCCTAAAAAATCCTTTCGCACAATAGTGACCGAAATTGATCATACCATGGGATTCATTTAGTGGCACTCACCTGCGATCAGTATTTCTGGGCAGGCCCTAGCCGCACAATCCAAAAGCAAAACTTCACTAACCTCACAATCGTATTTAATAAACGAAAAACTTACTTCTAACAAAATAATAAACCAAACAAAACATAAAGAAACATAACAGTAAAATCAAAAACAAACTAATCTGACAGCCACAAACGAAAACATCACAAAGACAGCACTCACCAAAAATGTCAACAACTCGCACAGCCCCAAAATCGTCAACATCACAAAGACAGGACTCACTGCCCCACTAGAAATTTGAAACATTCTGAATTTTGACATCTTAAAAAACAGTTTAAAAACACTGCTATAAAAAGGCTCTGGTAAATTTCATTTTCCAGACAATAGTGCTAAAAGCTGAATGCGAACAAGGTAAGTGAAGTCATTATTTACCAGAATAGGGGGCTGCGCTCCCCAACCTCCCCCCTCCCTCTAACGGGCATACATATACTTCTTCTCCCACTGTCCGGAAAATAAAAATTAGCCGACAAGATTAATAAAAATTTAACTTACCTTTGCCGTTTTCACCCGAAGCTCCACAGGAAAAAAAAACAAAAAAAACAAAAAAACAAAACAAAAAAAACTCACAAACTTCAAAACTCCATACATCACACAAACACGTGCAAATGCCAAGACTGGAAGTGGCAACATTAGCCCAGTATACCAAACATGAAAATCGAAATAGCAGACACAACAAAAATTATGATATTTTTCCATATAATATGCTATATAGATGGAATGTACTTTTAAGTCTGAAGAAATTAAACTTGACCATTCGGATGTTAAAACTCACAGCATCCTGTAGATTCAAACGTTGGAGGTTTTTTAGAAGAATTCTGCGCATGACAAACAGTCTTGGTTAAATGGTGGTAAAACGGCTGTAGTTGGCACCATAGAATTCTTCTAAAAAACCATCCAACGTTTGGATCTACAGGACGTCGTTTAAATTTGTTTTCAACATCTGAGTGGTCAAGTTTTAATTTCTTCGGGCTTAAAATACATTGCATCTGTGCAAGTTATTATATGGAAAAATATATAACTTTAGATTTTAATTCTAATTTCCATTCTCAACTCAAGACATAACAAACGCTAAAAAACAAACACAACAATCAAATAACTACAAAAAAAAAAAAAAATTAACAAGACAAACGAAACAACGCAAAAGCAATTGCCATTAAAAATAAAATAAAACAAACAAACGGAAACTCAAAAAGACTAAAGCGAAATAAAAAAAAACTCGCCCAACAAAAGCATCTTAGAAAGATTTTTAACCGTCAGAGGAAACTACAACAACTTCCGCAAACTCACAAAAACGCAAGAGCAAAATGTCCCGCATATTGCTTTGCAAATGTGTGGATAGTGAAAATTAACCTTTCCAGCTAATTTCTTATGCAAATTTCGATTTATCCGTCACTATAAAGTTGGTTATCTGGATCACTACGCTGTAAGTGAACATCTTAAGTTGAAGTAAAACTAGAACAAAAACCCGAAAGGGGTTCCACAAGGAGCAGAAAAGAGCATGCAATGACTCTCATGTTATGTTGATTGGAAAACGAGAAACGAAGTCTCAAGTCAACAGAAAAGTAACATTAATGTCACATTACTGATTTGAAATTTCGTTTCTCGTCTTCCAATCAATGTAACTTGCGTGCGTCATCATGTGCTTTTTTCTGATGCGGCCCGTCCGATTTCTTTTTGAGCTTAAGATATCAGCTTTCTGTGTGGTCTTCTTGTTTTTAGCGACAGATAAACTGCAATGTGCATAAGAAATTAGCCTGAATGTATCTGCTGCTAGTGTGCTTACATTTCGTTAGTTTTATCGTTATTTTCCGTAAGAATTAACGAATTTTGAATTCGGATGAGCCTTGGTATACTAAAAACCTCATTTACCAAAATTAACAGTATCTCGTGTTTTGAGCTCCTTTTATTGGAAATATTGGTTAATTAATGTGACTGTAAAAATAGAGCCAGTTTTCAATTTAGCGACTTTAAAGCGACTTGCAATGTGCCGTGACCTTTGAGTATCTTCTAAAGTCGCTTGAAAAGCACGACGTGTTTCAAAAGTAGGTCTTTTTAGTTTTCCCGATCGCCCGATCTGATTGGTCGAGTCACTTTAAAAATCATGGTGTCTGAATAAGTTAAATTCAAACAATTGTTGTTCTCTCAAGGCAATGAAAAAGACTACGTGATTATTTTAGTAATATTGGACTAGCACAAAACCACCTAAAACTGGTGGCATTGCCTCGCACAGTTTGTTTAAATCGTGCAGAAACTTGAGATGGTGGGAGAGATATCTCTGGCTGAATAGGGACAATGATAGAGGGTATTACATGTATCAATATGATATTTTCAGATTATATATAGCTTTTGAGAAACATTCTTCTTGTTTCACAAACATTCTTCTTAGTCCATCCATTGCCTGTGATTGAATCTTTGCGTAACTGCTTCAGAGAACAAAATTTTCGCAAAGCACGTTCTGAAAGATGCTAAGCAGTTATGGCTTCAGTTCTGCATTAGCAGCTTTATAACCAAAATTAACATCTGCCAGTGTTTTATAGTGAAACTCCTATTTTACGACATCATGTAGAAAAAGCTTAAAAAATGTAAAATCGAGGAAAACGTAAAATCAAGGAAATATACTTTATTTTCAAGATTTGACACTTGGATAATGAAAAATTCCTGAATGTTCAAACAAACAAGGAAAGATAAGAATAAAAAATTGTTTAATTTGTTCTTTCTTTGATTGACACCCCTACCACCGAGTTGCACGTCCTCAGTGAAACAACACATTTTAAAAGAAATTTTTTCTTTGAATACACACATTTTTTTTTAAAATATGTAAAAAGTACATTTTAATTTGAAATATTTGAAATATGTTGATAACCTAGACATTCGAACATCCAATCTGGATATCTGGACGTTGTTTCAAAATACCCGACAGGTGACAACACTGAGATTAAATGGAATACATTGCCAACAAAGTGGCAGGGTGTCCGGAAATAAATGGTAAACATTCATACACGTGAGAGAACATGAATAAAGAAGCATTTTTATTCCTATGAACATGGTGTCGCAAGCCAATCCCCACAGAGATACAGGGGGATTAAAGTATGTTGCGCTGCCTGATTGTTGGCATCCCGCGAGCGACTAGGCAATGTGGTGCAGCCCACATTGGAGCCTTCAGACCTGTTCGAAGGTGTTGATGTAATGGAATAAAATCAAGTCACCTCACATAACATTAAACTACGTAGAAATAAACAAATAAGACACCCTACAAACGCTGTAGGCTGTTAAGGTAACATCTTGACGTAGACTATGAGTAATGCACATCAAGGCGTACATCCAAGCTGTGGGTAAAAACAAATGTGAACAAAACAGACGCCACACAAATGTCCATTGCGTATCAAGACTCACAACAGGTGTTCAAGGTCTGGCCATGTGTTTGCACACAAAGGTTACAGCGCCGTAGTAGCGACTCCCGTGCATGACGTAGAACATTCTGTTGTTCCTGGATTGTTTCAGCTGCCACAGCAATGCGAACGACCAGATCATCAACGGATGGAACAGGTGTTTCGTACACCAGTGAGTTCATGTGTGCCAAAAAAAGTCCAATGTGTGCCAAAGGGAAATAAAAGGCGGGACTCGAGAGAAGAGAGCAGAGAGCAAGTGCAACGTACTTTAATCCCCCTGTATCTCTGGGGGGAGGTTGACTTGCAACACCATGTTCATAGAAATATAAAAATGCTTCTTTATACATGTTCTCTCACGTGTATGAATATTTACCATTTATTTCCGGACACCCTGTATATCCGGGCATATTGGCCACTGTTTATTTCCGGCTCAAAGTTATAATGACGACTGTGCGCATGCTTCGATAGTCAATAGTTGCATGGATTGAAATTGAAGTAGATGCTACTACTGAGACATCGAATTAGAACGTACAATTGCGAAAAATGCACAAAAGGAAGGAAATGTACATTCAAGAATTTTTAACATTAATCTTAAGAGCATTTTGTACAGGCTACGAATTTGTAATGTAAATTCCGGGAAAACTTAAATTCGAAGATTGTAAAATCAAAGTTTCACTGTATCTTGAAATGCGCCCTCTATTGGTGGTTTATGGAACTAATTTTTTTATTTATTTATTTATTTTTTTTTGGTACTGGAAAATTTCCCATTGTGTAATTAAGGCATTCCCAAAATTTCATGATTTTCTGATGAAGATTAGTTTTTTTGCTGTAGCGAGCAACAAAATGTTAACTTTAATTTGAGATGACCTATACTTAATATACTTGTGTGTTATAATGGAGCTAAAATTACATTGTCCTAAGTCTGGCATTCTTCTAAATAGTATAGGTTTAAAATTTTCAATTGACATAAAATTTATTAAACTTTTTAAAGTAATTGTTCTAAAAAAAATTGGAGTCGAATTTTTTCATTGAGTTACTTTGAAGTATAATTAATGCGGTTTCTTTATAAATGAGATACCTAATTTATGAAATGTCCATGGAATTTGAATCAAACTTAAAATTAAAGAAAATATTTGTATATAAACTCTACTTTTATGTGAATATTTAAGTTTACATATGAATGCCATTGACGTAGACAAAGACAGGCCTCGTGTTCTTGGTGGTGAATGAAATGTAATTTAAATTAAAAAATATGTCAAGTTACAGGGTTTACTGAAATGAAATTTGATTTAAATGTTATTCTGAAAAACCAAAGTTATAAATACAAAATAATTTGTTGGATATTATGTTACAGTTGGAATTTCTAGGACTCTCTGAATAATACGAATTTGAATATATTTGAATCATCCCATTCTTAGTAGTAAAATTGGAATTTGTTTTACAATTTAGCGGTACAAAGGTTGTATCATTCCATTCTTAGAAATAAATCAGGATGATTGTACAGTTTAGCAGGAAACTATGTTTGAAAGTAATTGCTTAGTTTTCAAATGTTATTTTTATCTTTATTTTTACCTCGACTAACTTCATAATTTTTTTTTTTTTTTAAAGTACTTCCCAAAATAATTCGTAAAATGTTTCTATAATTTGTAAAAAAAATTAATTCATGTAAAATTAATTTTTATGAAATGGGATTTTAAATTTTGAAATTTGTATTTGTGAAAAAAATTTTAAATTATTAATTCACTGTAACTCTATAACTTATTTTTCTATTAAAATTTTCAAATGTTTCTAAGTTGATTTAGAAATGAGCCCTTTCAATGTAGTATGGACTTAGTCGAGTGCGGTCGTCAGGAGCCACGATCCAGCAACCACGTTAGAAAAAGTTGCGGTAAATCAACCGCGTTCATTTTGTCTGGTTGAATTTTGTCCTTTATACTGATTTATCTGTTCACATATCTGGGCTTCGTCGAGCATCATAACTATATAGAAAAAATAATCAGGTCTGGAAAAATGCGGTAGAATGCCAGCCCCATAATCTGTAGCATAACAGCCTCCGAAGATAGCGTAACGCTGAAACGAGTCAGGCAATAAATTGTTTTCTACCGCATCTTTCCAGATCTGATTATTTTTTCTTTATCTGTTCATCTGTTGATTTATACTGATTTATCTGTTTTAGACTAAATAGCTTCTACATTCAGTATTGTATCTTCAATTGCCATTTTTATTAAGTAAAAAAATCAACTGTGCACTTGCAGAGAAAATTGACATTCACTACTGTACTATCAAATTGACTCACCTTAGATCCAGCCCCACCACCTCCCCTGATCAAACTTTCGCAACCTGGAAAGGGTAGAGTACGAGGTGTGTACAAAAAGTATTGAACCTTTGGCGGGGAATATTACAGTTATTGACCTGTAGGACTGCGCACACACTTCTCCCATCGCTCCTGCTATTGTTGGAAGGAGTTTTGGAAGGTCTGTTTGGTAATGGCGGACAGCTCCGCTGTTGTTTTTCTGCGTAATGACTTCTCGTGACTGAAATCTGGTTCCTTTCAGCGGCGTTTTGAGCTTGGGCAACACCCAAAAATCACATGGAGCTATGTCAGGGGAATAAGGAGGCTGACGGACCAAAGGAGTTCTGTGCTTGACCAGGAACTTCTGAATCAGATGCGATGAATGGGCGGGCGCATTGCCATGATGGAGCAAACACATTGCCCAAAGGTCGGGTCGTTTCACACAGGCCTTCTGGGTACGCCTGACTTTTAAGCTCTCGTCAGTTTTTGTCGAGATGGCGATCCCGCAGCACAAAGCCTTTTGCATCCTTCAGTGAATTGAGATTTTTGCATCCTTAAGCCTAAGAGTTCAATGCCTTAGACGTTTGCTTCAAACGTTCTAGGAAAGGGGTTGTATGTGTACACAAATGTTTGGGGCGACGACGTATCTCGGATGAGAACATAAAGTATTGAGTGGACGTATGTCATGCAGCCGACGGGGATCACATTGAACGCTTTTCAAAACTTGAGTATATTTTGAGCAGTTTACAACTTGACCCACTTCTGTATGTTGAATTTTAAACAAAATATGCAATTTGAAAATCGGAAGAAGACTGTTTTTTTTTGTTTTTTTTTTTTTGTTTTTTAAACCCCTGTATATTAACATCTTAATCTATTGGCCATTTGCAACTTATAGATTCTGTATAAAAAGTATCGGGAACAATTTTTTCCCGACATGACTGTAGTTCGCAGCGCGCTCGCACATAGTGTTTATTGAATGATATGTATATGGTGTTCTACAGCCCATATCTTCCAAGCAAAATGAATTCTTCTTGATATGTGTATTTTTAAAAAATTTTTTATTTTACATTATTTTACATAATGTGTGGTTGCTGTTTTGACCACAAATTCTTCAACAACAGTTATCTGTTTGTATGCTTCATCAGTCACATTTGGACAACGTAATAAAAAAACTCTCTTTGGTTTATTTAAACTAACAATGGCATCTGAGTGAGTGATCTAAGGCTTCATAATCATCAGTTGTTTCATTTTCCATAGTTGATTCTGTGATGCTGATAATAAAGTTGTCATCTGCAACAACAAGGTCATCAGATGCAACAGGAGCAAGAGCTTCTGCGATTACAGAGATCCAGGTCAGCCAGGTCGGCCACTGTTAGGGTTACCTTAGCAGCCACTGTCTTCAGGATCGTATTCTATTTCTTATTGCTTGCATTGCCCCAGTTTTAGTCCAACATTTTAGAATGGTCGCTTCTTTAACAGCCTGAAATAATCATGTCTGTGGCCTCCTTCATAACAGTTTTGTTTGGTTTTATGGCATGCAATATAGGCTGGAATTTTCGTCGGCATATTTTATCAGTAATGAGTTTTCCTCGTGCGATTGATGCCAAGATCAAGAGATTAGAGAACCGCAGTACAATTCGGAGTAAATACCCCATTCGAACATTCTGCAAGCGTGGAATCAATCAGCAGAACAATTATCAACCAAAAACAAGATGTTCCTTCTCTGTTTGATCATTTTGTTATCCATATTTGTTTACCAAATACCAAACATTTCACGCATGTGTGTTTGCTTTGTAATCGCATGGAAGATAGGTTATATTTTTCATCCAACAAGGTTTTTCAGATAACTAAAGGCCTCATTTAGTGTATATACTCGTGTAAGTCGAGAAATTTTTGTCTTAAAATTCAAAAGCAAATTCAACTTATCCATGAGTCATACCAGTTTCTAAGTATACTAACTAATTTTGGCAAAGTATACTAACTCTTAAACGAAGGTGTATTCATTTTAGGAAACTCACGTGATGCCCGAATGCAATATATGTTTTAAGATGGTTATTTATCTATCAATAAAATGCTAATTTTACCTTAAAAATTTATTTCTTAAGGAATTCATATGAGGGGAAATAAAAGTTTTGAGCCAAAAGTGATAACGTAGCAGCAGTCATGCTTTCTAATTTCTAACTTGGAAACTGCTCATGTTCACTAGATGGCGGCAGCGATAGCAGTTGAGGGATGTAAGTAAAAGTATGAAGGAGGACTGGCACAATAGCATTCCAAATAAATTTTCAAAAAATTCTTGGGAATAAATTGCTTATTGAACTAGATCATAAAGAAAACAGAGCTATTATATACAGAACAGCGAAGTGGAGAAGTGCTCCTTGACCTGCTTCCAATGCAATTTCATTACGATTGTGCTGCCACCTAGTGAAAAGCAGCTGCTTTCAAATATTAAACTGTGGGTCATAGCAAATTTCAAAATTTTTGGCCCAAAGTCTGGGTTTGACTTACACACAAGTATTCACAAATTTGTTATAATGAATTTTTCACCAAAATGAATTTTGTTAAACTGGGATATGTTTTACATTGTTTATATAGAATATCTCCCATGACTAGAAAAAAATTCATTAAACTGAAAAATCCATTATAACGGAGTTTGACCTGTATAACAAATTGCGACATAACAGGGCTTTATTGTATTAAGAAAAATTTAAAGCTTTAATACATTATTTCAGTTCTGATAAAAAGTAAAATTAAAAATAAAGGAACATTGGATTTGATTATTCTTAGATTAGAATATAAATTATATTTCTTTCTGTAAATCCTAAATAAAAAAGACCTTTGAAACATTGCTTAGTTGAATCTTTGGTTTCTGTGTAGATTGTAAATTAGTGTTTATTTATAGGCTGTGAAAATTTTACTTTGCATGATGTTTATTCATATGACCTAATGAGAGATGTTAATTATCTTGCGTGCGCTTAAAGCAGCCTTGACTTTGTGGCTTATTTGCTTTGCTTATTTGTGTTTCGTTTATAGCTGGAGCAACTGCCATGGATTACAACCAGGAAACCCATCGCCTATTTGTAGGATTAGAGAATGGGACCATTTCGGTAATAATAAAACTGAATGCTAATTTTTTATAATTTTTTTTTCCATGTTTGCAGATTAAATTATCTTGTTATATTGTTTTTTTCTGTTTACTTTTGATACAGGAGTTTATTCTTGCTGAAGATTTTAATAGAATGACTCATAGAAAAGATTATCTAGGTAATGTGATTGAGTGGTTGACAACATGATAGTTTTTCTTTTGTCATTGCTTTATCTGATAAGCTTTAAGAGTCGATTATTTAATATTAATGTTTGTTATTTTTTTTCACTTTCCTTTGTTCTTATTTGATGCAGTAATAATAAAACACTTAATGAGAAAAGTAAAAACAAAAAAAAACAAAAAAAAGCAAAAAAAAAAAAAACAACTCTTTTTATCTTGCAATTTTTTTGTCATATTTTTAATATACAATCATCCCTCCCTGCTATACTCCTTCCAAGAAAATCATACTGACTTGGAGATTTTCAAATACTGATTGTGGAAAATATTAAAAAAAAAAAAAAAAAAAAAAAAAAAAAAAAAAAAAAAACCCTCCAAAAAACTCCTTCCTCATAAATTATGATTGCTGTATTTTCCAGATTATAACTCTCACTTTTCTCCCCCCCCCCAAATTTTGGCTCCTGTGGAGTCCTGCAACTAATGCAGCAAATGCAACATGTACGAGGTCTGTTCAAAAAATACGTAGACTGTTTGAATTGCGCGGGCCCTGTTGGTCGCAATCAAAATCACTTGGTGTCGCCATCTTCTGACAGATCCGCTGATTACAAGGCAGTTTTTTGATTGCAAATATCAGTATTGGTTGATTAGCTACGCGGTTGTTTGTGAAGTGTGTTTTTTTTCGTTTGGCGGATTTTTAGAATGAGTGACTTGAACGAGCAAAGAGTTGCTGTGAAATTTTGTGTTAAACTCGGAAAAACTGCCACTGGACGAGTGGAAAAGGCCAGAAATGTGGACGAGAGGTGACTGGTTGTTTCATCACGACAACGCTCCAGCCCATTCAGCCCTCAGAACTCGAGAGTTTTTGGCCAAACACTCGATCACTGTTCTTCCTCACCCACCCTACTCACCTGACCTCGCTCCTTGTGACTTCTTCTTGTTTCCCAAACTCAAAAGACCTTTGAAAGGAAGGAGATTTGAGACGATTCCCGACATAAAGGCAAATGCGACGAAGGCGCTGAAGGACATCACAAAAGAAGCGTTCCAGGACTGTTTCCAAAAGTGGAAACACTGTTGGGATAGGTGTGTGCGTCGGGGAGGAGAGTACTTTGAAGGGGACCCAGATGTGTAACTTCTGAATAAAGTATATTTTGTTTTATGACGTCAGTCTACGTATTTTTTGAACAGACCTCGTATAGGAAAAAGACCCCTTGCTTTCTTTTAGTTAGGTCATTTCAAGTTTTCTTAGTAACGATTCAAAATGGCTGCCTAGTGGTGACACTTTTTTCGCTTGAAATTTGCAATTAATAAGCTCAAAAAAGTAAGGCAAGTTAGTTAATACAGTAGAACCTCAATTCATAAAATCCAAACTTCGTAAAAACCAGACCAGAAAATTTGGGAAAATAATGATTTAATTGCACAATAAATAATTTTTTTACAGTTGTTTTTTTTTTTGTTTTTTTTTTTTAATCTAAATTAATAATAATTTTAAAAGTGAAATAAAAGTCTATTTGAATTTTGAAAATAGTTTAAAATTGTTTTGCAAATTTGCACCTGAATTTAATTCCTTTTCAATATGATTTGATAATTCAAAAAAAACTTTCAAAAATATTATCTGGGGATTTTTTCATAGAGCATAAATTTTTTTGCAGTGTATTTAAAGAGTTTTTAATGTTCAACGATGTTGTTATGGGTTCCCCTTGGGCTCTGTTGTTATCATTATCATCAATCTTGTCTTCGACGCCACCATCTTTGATTAAATCACAGACGAAGTTAGCGCACTACTAACAAACTCGGAAAATTTATTATTGAAATTCTACGTACATTTTAAATTTTTCCATGCTTCGAATTCTTTGAAATCGGTATCACTAATGTCTGCTTGGCTTTCGCAATCAATTGGCTCAACAATTTCCGATTGGCTCAACAATTCGCAATCGAAAGTGAAACCAGGTTACAAATCGGTTTTCTCTTATCGAAACTGTCTCATAATGCAGCGTAAACACGTGCTTAAGTAATGGAAGCAAAATGATTCATTTGCTACATGTCCAATTAGAGATAGGTATCATTTGCTTAACGATAAAGCTTAAAATGATTGGTTTAATTAATGAAAATTTTACTATTAATTACTGTTGATGGCTTCGTAAAAACTGTATTTTGCTTTAAAAATACTTCGTAAAAATGACTTGTTTATTATAAGAAAATTACAGAATTGGAGTCATGATTTCAGAATTACTTTGTAAAATCCGGAATTTCGAAAAATCCGAGTTCGTAAAATCGAGGTTCTACTGTATTAACTAGAGCCGACAGTAATAAAAGCAGGATATGAATATGACCAGTCTTGATTTATTATTAAGACTGTATTATTAACGGCTGTATTAAGACTGTATTATTAACCTCGTGTTAAAAATGCGAGTTGGGCAACCAGAGTTAAAGTTTAACATTGAGTTAAAACTGAAACCATATCCACCATTATCCTTTAGCTTGTTTTTGACTAACTTGTTTTTTTAAGGAAGCTGGAATTGGTCCCTGTAGTCACATGACTTTAAATTTTAGCGCTTTCTATGGAGGAACAGAAAAAGCACCTGCAGTTGAGAAGCAATATCGCATGACGAACACTTGTTCATAGAGCTGTGGCTTATTACATTAAGGTGTGCACAAGTAGAGTATGAGCCAAACGGAATCTATGGACAGCAAGCTCGTAGCAAATCAAGATCATGCAAAAGGGGTGAACGTGTAGCTTTACTTCTGTTCAGTCTCACGAGCTAACAAGTATGCCACAAACCTGTCCATAAAGGAAGGGCCAATCCCTTTTGAGTTCGTCGGAAAAACTGACAAGAAATGAATTGCTGCGAGCACGAGTTGAGCCATTCAAAGGTGGCTTGCCGAAGCTTATAAATATGGCAGACTTTACTCGTATGGAATGGGCTGTATGTCATATAAATCCTGGTCGTAGATGTCTGGAAAGTACAAATTCATACAAACCATTCATATAGGAGAGCTGAATTCGTAGTTCGTACGATTTGAACAAATAATAAGAAAATGGTGGCTTTGCAGAGCAGAAAGCCGGAAACGCACTTGTTCGTGTGTTTATGTAAGTTATCTTAGGTCGACGATAAACTCGCAGATTTTCTCGCATTAAGATTAAAGAATAACCTTAGAGTTAGGTGCTAGTGAATACCATTTCTCATCCTTGCTTTAACCCTAACTTGGATTAACCCGAATTGGTGAATATGGCCATAAATTTTAATGGTAGTGGCAGAGACTAAATTTTATTTCGTTCTTTTCAAAGAGGAAAAAAAAAAGGGGGGGGGGGAGGGAATAAGGTGTTTGTTATTTAATAATGAAGTTTATCGGCTTATTAAGTCTAAAAAAGTAATTGGCTTATTTGACTCCTTAAAAAAGTTTATCAGGAAGTCTAAACCCTACAAATGGCAACGACGACACCTGATTGGTCATCTTTAATTTTCCTATTTTAAACTTTTTATTTGATTGGCTTCCTTCTGTAAAAAGTTTACTATATATTTTGCTTTTGTATCCTAATTCTTCATCTTAACAGTTCATTCTGTTCTGAACATCTTTGTATACGCTGACGAGAGCAGCTTGGCTGCTGAAATGCGTATCTGTACCAATAAATACTCAGTGGATGAGTGGTTTCTGTTTGTTTTTGTTAATGAAGTTTATCCTTCATTATCTCGTTTATTTAGGAATTATGGAAGTTAATGGATTGGTAAATAAATTATAGAATCATTATAGAATCATTAAGTTAAATTCGCATGTATTGGTTTATTTATCAGAGCATGTACAATGAATGCGATGGATGTATTTTTTTTTTTTATTTTTTCATAACCACGATTTTTCTTGAAAGGCATCCATCATGTTAAAGTTTTTATAGGGATGACTGTGTGTAGATATTTGTTGATGAAAAATTTGATTTGTCCTTAATTTATAGTTTTACCCGTGATTTGATTGTGTTATTTTTTATTTTATTAATCGTGCACTTTGAATCGTAACAGAGTTTTCCTTCTGTATTTCAGCCCATCAAAATCGTGTGACTAGCGTTTTGTTTGCCCTCAATTGCGAATGGGTCCTGAGTATAGGAAGGGATAAGTACTTCCAGTGGCACTGTTCAGAGACTGGCCATCGCCTCGGAGGGATTCAAATTTCGGCCTGGTGCACTTCTTTACAGTATCCTTTTTTGATTTTTAAAAAGTGGCCAATGCGTTGGTGTTAATTTGCCTTGGAATGAGTTCTATTAAAAAATTGAATGCTCCTTGTCAACCAATATCTGTCTTACAACACTAAGGGTCTAAATTCTATAAATGTTTTTTTTTTTTTTTTTTTTTTAATTTTGTTTTCCTTAACTGCTGTTTTTTTTTTTTCCTCCTCTCCTTATTAAAGATTTGATAACCAATCTAAACACATCTTTATTGGAGATTATTCAGGTCATGTGACCATGTTGAAGGTCGGAGATTCTGGCTGTCAAGTGATAGCTACTTTGAAAGGACATGCTGGTAAATTTTTTCTCAATTCAGTGGTTCAAATACACAGGTGGCAACTGAAAAACGAACACCCAAAAGGGAGAAATGTAGTTTCCTACTGCCCCCACGCAGATTTTCACTCAACCGTTCTCCCCGTTTACAAATTTTGGTGTTTACTGTCTAAACTGTACTAACTGTGAAATGTTCTAGTTGGCCTTTCACCTTATATAAGACACCATAACTATTCTCCATACTACTATGGACCTTTTCAAAATTAGTGCTGTCTGAATATATACAGACCAATTTTGGCGTATTTTATATTTTTTATTTGATTTACTTGTTTAAGTTATCCGGATTATTTATCATTGTTTTATCTTTTACATACAGTAAAATTCCTCAGATCCAGCATCCTGAAATCCGGAATGATCGGAAATTATCAAGCCGGTTTGGCTTGGCTGGCAAAAGGGCTAACATTGAGAGAAACCAAATTTATTATTGAAAAATCAAATTTCAAACTGAGCCACACGAAAATAAAGCAAAACTTCAAGTCAGTTGTCTTGAATACATGAAAAAAATTTGGGGATCCAAAATCCCATAGACAAAAGAGTATAACCATCCCTATAAGAATGCTATGACTCTTGAGGATAGGGCCATTCCTGATCGTGTCGAGGAAAGGCTGGCAGATTTACCTGGTCTGACCACTGAATTTAGTAGGTCTGACTACAGGTAAATCCATGCCTGCTCGGGTGGCCACCAAGTATTGTGCCAGACTGGAGGAGAACTGATATGGGTTTGAAACCAGCTTGCGACCAGCATAAGCTGTGAGGCTAAAGTTTTTCGGACTTACTCCGGATCTGTCTTGTATGAGTTGATTTTGGGTGCCTCAGTTCATCAGCTGCACTGAATTCTACTTCAGGTTTTCAAAAAATTTTTGAAAGGCATTTCTTAGTGATTTTTGACTATTTATGTTCATCAATTATTTAAACATCTGAGGTTGGCGTGAGAAAATCCTTTTTAGATCATTCTTTACTTAATTTATTTTTTGCCTCACAATGTTTATGATAAAGGTATGTATGAGGTGTGTTCAAAAATTACCCAACCTTAATTTTTCCTGTGGAAACAAAGTGAGAGCCCTCTTTTGGTGGGAGTGTGAAGGAGATATTCATGAGAGAGCATGAATTTCTTCCCGCTCGCAGATGGTGTTAGTCTTTCGTAATCGGCGTATGAGTGAGGAAGTGCAGTGAGCCCCGTCTGATTGTGAAATGTTGCATTGTGAAATGTTGCGAAAATGTCGGAACGATTTGAGCAACGATATTGCATCAAATTTTGCCAAAAGCTCGGTGCTGCTCATTTTTGGTGACGATGCAATGAGCCCATTTTTCAGACTTTTTTTGGTCAAGCAAATCATTAAACCTGTTCTTTCTCAGGCTCCCTACTTTCCCGACTGGGCTCTGTGTGATTTTGGCTATTCCCCAAGTTGAAAATTCTGCTGAAAGGGATCAGATTGGAATCAAGAGAGGGTATTATGTGAAATGTGATAGGCCAGCTGAACATTAGTCCGGCAGATGTGTTGCAGAAGTCCTTTCAACAATGGTGGGATAGCTGGAGAAGTTCGTGCATTAGAAGGAAATTAGAGTAAATGTTTTGGATATGAATACATGCATTTTTGCCGACTAAAGGTTCAATACTTTTTGAACATACCTTGTATATATGTTGGACATTCGAAACTTTACAGAAAATTCATTTTTTTTCTCGGAATTTCCATGCTATTTTCTGTTGCCAAAGCCAGCGTGATAATGAAGTTTCAAAAGCAAAATGGTGATAACCAATCATAAGTGCATACCTGCTTCAAAAAAGCTACTTTCCATTGATCCTGATGGACGTGAACACTGCCCCTAAAGACGAAAGCATGTTTGTGAATTCCTGTGTTTAAAAATTTTTCTGTCTATCTGAATGCCAAAATTGGTTGCTTTCAGTATCAATTTGCACAAATGCAATGGCTCCCGGCCAGGAAGAACGATTGCTGCAATGATCTCTGTCATGCACATGTGAAATTCCAGTTGAAAAAATGAAATAAAGTTTCAATATCGGAAGATTTTCGAGGAGGTAGTCTGCAATTAAAGCAATTAAATGCTAGCTCAAAAAGAGAGGAGTAACCCTGTTAAGTAGAATTTTCAAAAGACCTTTCTCTTCGCATTTTGATCATTTGTGTTTTTCATCTCGAGACATTTAATTCTGAATTCTGACATGCTATGTATTCGAAACTGTATAAAGAATTCACTTTTTTCCTCAATTTTCTGTTGCCAAAAGCTGATTCCAAAATCAAGATGGCACCTAAAAACTGAATATGATCACATTTTTTTCATTGAATGTTCCAAATTCTCCTTTCGTGTTGATATTTATTGAATGTTCATGAACATAAACATATAAACAATTTTCAGTTCAGATTTGCAAAAAAATATTTCGCGTTTATTAAATGACATACTGGCGTTGGACAAAATAATGTGAACACCAGAGAAAAGTACAGATTGTTTTTTAATAAGGTGTTGGGTCTCCTTTTGCCTTGAGTACAGCTTCTAACCTTCTGGGAATTGATTCATACAATCCTTGAATAGTCTCCATTGGGATTTTGTACCATTCTTCAACCAAACAACTTGCCAATTGCTTAAGAGATGAAGGGGGGGGGGGGGGGGGAAACTGCGTCCGAGTTTCCTCTCCAAAACAACCCTACTGGGCCGTGGGATCTGGTGATTGAGTGGGCCATGGAAGATGCCGCACTTTGCCATCGTGCTCTTCAAACCGAGATTTGGCAGTATGCATGGGTGCATTGTCATCTTGAAAAATGACGTCATCAGGGAAAAAAAATTTGGACCATGGGATGGATCTGGTCGCATAAGATGTCACAATATAGGTCAGCAGTCATTCAGCCACTGAGGGTAGTCATTGGACCAACTGAATAATAAGAAATGCCCCCCCCCCCCAAACAAACCATTACAGATCCGCCACTGTGTTTTACTGTAGGGATGAGATTGTTTGGATGGCAGGCTTCTGGGGCTTCTCCAAACATAAATTCGTCCTGATGTCGGAATTAATGTGAAGGATGATTCATCCAACCATATCACTCTTTTCCAGTCATAGGGTGTCCAGGCTTCATGGTTTCTACACCATCTGACGTGGGCTAAAGCATTGGTCTCTGTGTTGAAAGGTTTTCAGTAACAGCTTTTCCATGCATATTGCATTTATGAAGCGAACTGTTTTTACCGAAATGGAGTGTTCAAGCTGGGTATTAAGTTCTGCCGTCACTTTTGTTGCAGTAGTTTTTGGCTGCTTCGACATAATTCTTGTTAGTGCTCAATGGTCCGTATCATTCAGGATTGTTTTTCGTCGAAGACATCTTACCGTATTTTTGGCACACAGTCATAGCATTGGAGACTGTTGCTCTTGAAAGTTCAACAATGTCGCTGTTTGGGACATGGAAGTACCTGCTACATGTGCACCAACGATCTGCCCCCTTTCAAAGTTGGTGAGGTGACATGTTTAAGGAAGCACTTATTGCAAACTACAATTGAAAACAAAGTGTAATATACTGAATTGTAACCCCGGAGAAGTAGAGAACTGATTTTAATACACGAGACATGCAAATTTCTGAGCTTTCTCAAACGTCACGATTATTTGGATGACCCTATTTTGAGTGGGTGTTCACATTATTTTGTCCAACCCCTGTATACTATTTGACAATTGTCCGGCAGTTACTACATACACAGGACGTTTCTAATACGTGATCCTTTGCATGACGACAAACTAATAGTTCCTTATGCAAAATGTTCAAAACTCAAATTTTAAGAATCTAAATGTCAAGCGAAGTTTGCTGGTGGAAAATGTCATTTAATCTCAACAATTGCCGCCATTTTCTTGTAGCATAGACCTTTGAGTTTAATGACTGCTGGTGCAGAAAGTTCATAAAAGATGTAACGATGAGAATTTTTGTACCATAAATTTTGAGTTTTAGACATTTTTGATAAGAAACTTTTTTGCTTAGATTGATGCATGGAATCACGCTATTCCATTTAGAAATGCCCTGTATTCACAGGGAAAGTGAGCCACCATTTTGTTTTTCTGCCAATTTTGACATAAATCCGGCATTACACTGGTCCCTTTGATGCTGAATTTCAGGAATTTTACTGTAATATTATCATAAAGATTAATTTTAATCCAAAAATTTCTATAAATTTTTATATATCAAAATTTCTAAATTGCAGTTATTAATTTATTTTTGTATTTATCAATTTACTATTTAATCATTTACTACATTCACAGCTTCCTATTGTTAATGTTTATCTTTTCAACAATCAATACCTCACTGTTTTTGTTGAAATATATCTTGCAGCCATTCCTTCCATCACGTTGACAAAGCCGGGGAAAAATGGCAAAATCGGTTGGTGGATATTTTCACTAATAAAAATGTATTGCAAGGCCTCCATATTTTTGTATACCCACAAGGGATGATGCCACATGCTGAGATTTTTAGTCTTGCGGAATGAAAAACACTATTATCACAAGTACAACTTGTACAGTAGAGCCTCCGTATAGCGAAATGCAAGGGATCGGCAAAATCATTTCTCTTTATAGATATTACATTGCATGAAGGTGGTGCTTAAATTTACATAATTTTGATGTATAAATTGTTAAAATGTATTATTTTATGTTAATTTGAATGCTTCTTAACATTTAAGAACAAAATTTTTTCAATACTTGACATCTCTTCCTTTCTAAAATCATGCAGGTCGCCATTGCTGAAAATTTAGTTTGGATCGCGATTATTTTTTCTGAAATAATTAAAATTTGATAGCAGAATTGTAATAAATATTTTACGGAAAAATACCGATAAAACGTATCCATAAGTGTGTATAATAAGTCCAATGAATATTTTTTCACTGGCCTTAGTAAAATTAGCATTTCGCAAAAATATTTATCGAATTCAACTTTTAATAAATAAATTCATAAATATGAACAAATATTAAAGTTTTTTTAATATAAAAAATTGTTCCGAGTTTCGACAGTTTTGCAGAAGTTCTTATACTGATTCTCACAGAAAATAATTTTTTAACATGCTCAGACATTTAAAATCATCAGCAGCCCACTGTTATTTCTGTGCACTGCATTATGGGTAGATTGGTGTGATAACTTGATGTAATTTTGCCAATAAAATAAGCCTAATGCCACAGCTGCAACCAACTGGCAGAGATTGTGACGTAAAAACTTGTTTTTAACTTCACTTGTTGGATGTTGGCGATAATTTGGTTTGTTGGCTGGCGGTTCATGCTAAATGCGTGAATCAAATTTTGTAATAAAGAGGCTGGATCGAAAAATCCTTAAGTTATAGGGATAATTATGCTATAAAGATTTTGCTCTATGAAAAAGCATTAAATCGTTAAGATTTTTTGCAGGGAACACAGAAAAATTACATTATAGAATAATTATTCTATGTTGACATTCACTATATGGAGGCTTTACTGCATAATGTAGTTTATTGAAGATACAAGGTGTCATTTTCTTTAAGCCCAAATATTAGTAATGTGTATATCGCTACAGGTGACAAATATCTTGAATACTATTCCAGGCATAACTAGGTGAGATCTGTAGGTAGCTGATTGGAACGATGAACACATTATCCAATCCAATCCCACATATGCTTGTTCGGAGAAAGGTCTGCGAGTGTGCTTGGTCAGGGAAGTTGACAGACGTGCTGTAAATCATGTTGAGTTACATAAGGTGCATGTGAAGAAGCATTGTCTTGCTGGAACTGCACGTCTTCCCATTTTTTCCAAAAAAGGGTCTGTGTTATGTTCTGGATGTAGGATACAAGAGCTTTCAATGTCTCCTCCAGAAAGCACTTGAGGATGACATGAGCATTTACTGAATAACATAGCACCCTGTATCATTGCTCCAAGTCTGTTGAACCGCACATGGTCTTTGACGAGCTTGTATATGACTGTCACTCAACACAACTGATCTCCATTCACTCCTCCAAACAGCCTGTTCTTGGCACTATTGAAGGCACATCTGACTGTGCGACCTCATTCCTATTTTCAGGAGACTGTTGTGGATGTTTTAAGCTGACAGATGTAATCTGATCTGATTTGAGTGGATGTGACCGTTTCTTCTGCTAGAGCTGCTCTTTGAATGAGCGACTACGTTTGCGGGTAAATGATCCTTCTTCTTCCCACAGTCTCGAACAGCCATTCACTTGCAGACACCTTTTGTCCAAGTATCTATGCAATTTATGGAAGAACAGTCCTGTCTCCTCAAACGTGAATGGTGACCCCTTCCAGGCACATTCCACAGTCTTTAGCAGTACTGGACAGTTGGCATTTGGTTTCATGATGTCTTGGTGCACTGAAAATTGGTTACTCTGCAATCTTGAAAACTTTATCATATGCTCCTAATGATGATGTATGTTAAAAATCAGCATTGTGACATCACTCCTTCTGGGTGTTCATTTTTCAATGGCTGCCAGTGTATTTATAGGTCTTACGTGTAAAATTTTACATTTACGTTATAAGCAATGTATTGATTTAAACAAAGTTTTTTCAAGAAAGTTAAATTAAAACTCTAAAGCATTTGCGCCTTTCATAATTCTAGGAAGTATCCGTTGTTTAGCTTGGGATCCTGCTCGACGTCTCCTCTTTTCTGGAAGTTTCGATCAGTCCATTATTGTCTGGGACATAGGAAGTCAGCAAGGCACGGCTTTTGAACTTCAAGGACATCAGTAGGAATAAAAAAGCATTCTTCTCCTAAAATAAATTTTTGTATTTGTATTGCTGAACTTATTTATTTTCTGTTAGCAATAAAGTGACTGCATTGTGTTACGCCTCGGCGTCCAAGCAACTGATTTCTGGTGGTGAAGATGCAACCTTGGTATTCTGGAATATGGACACGAAAAGGCAGGAGGTAGAAGAGGAATTTTGTTGAAGTTTGTAGTTCTTTGCATTTCAAGATCAAATATTTGAATGTTTTCTTTTAAATCTATTCAGACTCCCGAATGGGCCGAAAGTGACTCCTGCCAACGATGTAGCCGACCGTTTTTCTGGAACATCAAGGCCATGGTAGATCAGAAAATGATAGGCATTCGGCAGGTTGGTTTTTAGTTTCTTATAGAAGATTTGAATAGCCATATGCTAACAATTTTTTCATTCAGACAAGGGTTAAGTTCCTGGATGCCGTGGACACTTTGGTGGTTGAGAACACTGTGGTGTAGGCTTTCCAGCTCTCGAATCCATAGGTTTGAATACCATCGTGGGCACGATGACTTAAGTAAACAACATACACAATGATGAAAAGAATAACAACTCTTGTCCACAAAACTTTAATATGATACGACAAATATGGCACTCTTTGACCATCATTCAGTAGAATAAGCAGAAAGAAATTACAGTTAGTATATACAGTGGGATCCAAAAGTCAGTTCACCTTAAGATACACAGTTGACTCTCATTATAAAGAAGTTCATCAGAATCCATAAAAAGTTGTTAGAACCGATATTTCGTTATATGTGAAAGTCAATTTTTTAACGTAAGAAAATACATTTTCCACCTTTGAATTCCTAGATCTTAGTTGAAGTTTGAATTATTGCGACCAAACGGTGATGAAATATCAGTAATCGAAAAAATTCTATTGTAGATTTTATCATAGAAAAACTGTTTTATCAACTGATTGAGATGATCAGTTGATATATAAATAAACAGTTTAAAGACCTTTTCAAGAAGGACTTGTTGGAGGAGGTCCATACACTCATCCATGATGATGCATTGTCATCTGATGAGGACAGAGACAGCGACTTTAGGAGTCCCCTTGAGAAATGTGATAGAGACGATTGTGGGCAACCTGCATTCATGAAATGTGCCCATTGTGAGAGGTGCTTTTGTTTGGACCATTGTTTACTTGCAGACATACGTATTGTATGCAATGTGTATGCATACATTTCTATTTGTATTTGTTTCATTTTTAATTATCATGCTCCTAAAATTTTGTGATTCAACATTATTTCTTGCGTACTTTCGAATGACATATTAGACATCGTGCTCGTTGCGACAACTGTTGGTACTGTTCCCTGTTAGTAGTCTTAAGGATACTGGTGTTTGCAGTGGCCCACTTGGTAGAGGTGAGGAGCTAGATACTCCTGGATAAAGGAAACCACCTTTCCTGTAATAATTTTCTCCGATATCCCGCTTCTCAGAAAGTCCGCAAGTTCAAAGCCCTAAATGACCCCACTTGTGTAAAAAGTGGCTCATTTTAAACTTTTCTCAAAATGTTTAAATATTCTGTCTCCAATCCAAGCTCGGAATATCATTTCTAATTAATAAAAATGCAAATTCAATATTTAACTACCGTATATACCCGCGTATAGGTCGTTTTTTTTTTCTCCAAAAAATGACCCCTAAAAACCACATTCGGCCTATGCGCGGGTCAGAGTTGATGAAAACTCTTATAAGTGGAGTTTACAAAAAACTAAGCAATAATTTTATTTATTAATCCGTTTAAATTTCATTTATTAACCCTTTCACTGCATAAATAAATTTCTGATAAGATAAAAGTATTATGAGAATCTCTAAAACGCTGTGGCGGCCATATTGGAGAAAGTATGACAGGGGGAGGGGCTTCAAATGAAACCAGCACATTTTTACGTGTTTTGTCATTCCAATACATACAGTAAATTAGTGGTGTGCGATCCATCGATGGTTTTGTTCGTTGTCCAATGGAAATTTTGATGGTTTTCAACCATCGAACGATTTTTACAAAACATCGATGGAAATTTAGATTGTACTTCGATGGTAAATGGTTGGTTAAGTCAAATCACCAATCAGTCACTAGACTGCGTTAGCTAGGAAAACTGCTAATTAAATACATTAATCTAAACAATATTCAAAATGGAATATCGAAGATTCAAGAAAACTAAAAAATTCGATTTCGAAACAGTTTGAACATCGATACTTTAAGCCTACTGAAAGATGATCGAAACAAAATTGAAACCATGATCGAAAAATGGTTTATAACATAAAATACTTGAAATAATTTTTTTGTATCTGCTACGCATGGTAAAGATTATATACCGTTCAAATTTGATTGAATTCCAACAAAAAGTTTTCAAGTTAATCATTCAACATCATAACGCGTTTACTTTTGAGTACTAACCAGCACTTATTACAATTTTCACTGCGTAACTCGGAAACTTCTCGTTGGAATTCGATCAAATTTTAACGGTTTACACATCCTTATGTACCTTGTTATTCCTCAAAGTTTCATTAATCTAGGCTTTACAGAACCTGAGTTATTATTTGGAGTTCGGTCATTGTTTTTGTAATAAAAAATTTTTTCCCTCATGCGTTGCATTTTTTTCCCTTTTTTGCCTTGGCCTATGCGCGGGTCAAGGCGTTTTTTCCACTTTTTTGGCTCAAAAACAGGGCGTCGGCCTATGCACGGGACGGCCTATACGTAGGTATATACGGTAAGAATGTTTAATACATGTATTTTCAAAAAAACTGCGTTTTTCCGATCAAAGCTTTTCCAAGACTGTAGAAAAGCACACTGAGTGGCTAAGAGTATTCCCAGGATCTATTCATAATTCTGGGTCGTTATTAACAAAGCCTTAAAATCAGATTTTTAATGAAAGAAATGTTTTTTAAAAAAGTGGGAGTTTTTTAGTATTTAAAAATATATTCATTAATATACATAAAATAATAAAACAAGTATTCAACGGTGGAAACAAGCTCTTGCTTCCTTTAGCTAGGCAAACACCCATTGTTTCAAATTTTCTTCCAGATTAGGGTACTTAACTTTGCTGTAACGTTTTTGCTGAGCTTTTGACACAAAAACGACTTGGAACAAAATAAATTGAGACCCCTGGTACTTTGTATTAACAGGGTTTCACTGTAGTTTCTGATCATCTAACTCAAAGGACAATTTGAAAACGAATGAATCAAAATAGTGAACCTAAATTTTTTTCTTTCAAGTTTTTTATTAATTTATTGCAATTTGGAAACATTTGTTCCCACTTTCCCCAATTATCCGCCCCCTCGGATAATCCGCAGTCATTTTTCAATGGAAAAAATACAGATAATCCACGGAGTATCCGCATGAATTACGTTATTTTTTCATCTTAATTTAAATCCTAAAGTTGAAACATACTTTCAGTTTCAAACCTTTCATTTTCAGGAGTGATGCGATTTCTTTATTAGTTTAGCTTTGCATCATTGTTTTTTTTTTATAGTTATGAGCATTTTAAATGTTTCTTCTTTAACCTCTTTTTTTATTAGCACCATTGTCGTAAATGCGGAAAAGCCGTCTGTGATCGATGCAGTAGTAATAGGAGCACCATTCCCACGATGGGTTATGAATTTGATGTGCGTGTCTGTGATGAATGTCATTCGTCAATTACAGATGAAGAGTAAGCTAAATTTGATTGATAATGATTCTTTCCATCAATTTTAATTAAGTTAATGTAATTAATAAGTTAATGTTTGTAACATACTCAAAGTAAATTACAGCAATGGGGTAAATAAGGACACCCCCCCCCAACTAATAACACTCACTATGAATTAGCCATAAAGGTATCACCCCCTCCAGAGCTGTTTAAATTATACAGGGTGGATACAAAAATGAGCCCCCCCCCCCCTTTTATTTTCGTAACTGAAGCAGATATGTCAATTTTGACGAATAGGAACAAATATTTTCACTTTTCATCATTCTAAATATGCAAATTAAGACACATTCAAATCCTATCTTAAAAACCGTAAGAGATACATGAAAAATTCCAATAGGAGGTATCGTGATATGCGGCTTCCTTACAGTGCTCAAGCTCTACCCATGCGCAACAGAAATTTTTTCTCCTTCCTGTGGGCAATGTCTCTCTTCATAATACATCCAAATACAGTTTTCTTTTTCTATTTTCAGAAGGTGAAGGAAATGGATGAAAATTGACGTTTTATCCATGGAAACATAAATAAGTTTTTCTTTTTTCTAGTATCCGAATTGTATCTATGAGTTACACACTGACAATTAAATGTATTTCAAATGTAATAGCAGAACAGCATGGGCAACTCCTCCATTTTGAAATTCTGCCCACAATCACATCATTAACTACACGCGGCGCATGCGCTGCGCATGAGCCGTCTGCTCTGAGGAGTGGGTTAGACAGGGAAGTCGCATATCGCGATACCTCCTATTGAAGGCTTGTTCAGCATGGAATTCCGAACAAAACCAAACAAACAAATTCCAAAATCTCTATCTCTTGTTGATAGCTTGCTTTTAAAAGGCAAGCCATTTGCAATGATAATTTTTTACTTAATACACATTAGCGATTTTTGGCTTCGTTCGCAGCCTTGCATTTTAATAAATCTAATCATGGCATGCAATTGAAGAATTGTTCGTTAAGAAATTGAGCATGCAACATGTGCGATTTTTTTAGTGCGTTTCTTTAAATGCAAATTCTTCTTAAAAATAAACTGAGAAATGAAAATCATTAAAGATAGAAATCTATTAATTATTTGAAAAAATTTATAGATTGACAGATTTTTCTTCGAATTTGGCATTTCAAGCTGTTGTTTCCCTCTAACTGTTATCACCATCCAGTTTTCTCTTCTGGACTCTGGTGATGACTCTTTTAACGGTTTTCCTTTTTAATTTTTGATGGTGACAAGAATCAATTATCTTTTTAGTTATCTTTATTATATTATTTGCCACTTAATAGTAAAGATAGTCCTGGCTTGCGAACAACGGCCTGTGCTCTTAGGACATGTTTGATAACGACAGTTTCCATGTCCACGGTGCTTAGTGGTTAGAGTATCGGGACAGCAACCCAAAGGTCCCTTGTTCGACTCCAGGAGGTGGAATTTTCTGTATATTTTTCACTATTTATTAACATCTGGAAGTAAGGTGTGAAAAAATCTTCCTAGGCCTATTTTCCAGCTATGTTAATGAATAAATATATTTTGAAAATGCAAGGGCGAGTCAAAAATTATCTACACTAACACCAAAACACACCTTCACATTGCCATATTGTTTTCTGCACATGCATGCTTAGAGTTAGTACGACTATGGTCACGCGTGTGAAATTTGAGTTCAGTCGCGTCATTTTGAGTGTAAACATATCCGCTCCGCTAGCAGTTTGCACCAAGGAGGAACAACGATCAGTGATTTGTTGGCAGAACCATGATTGAATTCAAAGAAGAAACTACTTATCTGTGTTAACTCGCCTATTCATCAGAACTATCTTTCGCGTTTGCTAATGTTGTCGGGGCTTGGTGAGTTAATTGGTGTCCTGCTCCCTCTTTGTGCGTCATCTCGTCCGGCCACTTTTAAACTTCTTGGTCCATGAAAAAACACCTTATTGTGATAAAAGTCTATGATGAATTTCAGCACCTTGACACCCTCTGATCAGAGAAATCTGATAGCTGCTTCTTGTTCCTCCTTGGTGCAAACTGCTAGCAGAGCAGACATATTTACACTGAAATGACTAAAAATGACGTGATCAGGATCAAATTTCACACGCATGACCACAATCGCATCAAGTCTAAACACGCATTCGTAGAAGAAGTATGACAACCTTGAAGGTGTTTTATGGCGAAAGTGTAAATAATTTTTGACTCTCCCTCTCGTTTATTCTTATTTGTTTAGTACATGTAATTTTCCTCATCAAAAGAAGTTAGTGATAATTTTTATACAGTGGGTGAATTATTAATGAACTTGATCCGTTTCAAGGCGATATTTGTTATCAGGACTGTAAGTTAACCAATCATAGATTTGATGACAATTCTAGTAACAAATCAAAATTATATAAAAAAGTATAACTTGGGCAATTGTCCAAGAAAGTAAAAGTTGGGAAAATATCCACAAATAAGACTAAAGAGATATGCGAATAATCGTAATTAAGTGTAAAGAAGGGCTCTTTCACCACAACAAAAGTAATAAAGAAACTAACAAAAACCAAAATAACAGAAAAATACAACCTGGAAGCACTTTTCGAGAGCAAGGCTCTCATCATTCGGCAGGAACCAAGGAGAACACGTGGAAATCCAGTTCACTTTGTTTAAAAAAGCATACAGTTATATTGTACGAGGGGCGATTGATAAATAAGGTCTCCATGGCTGTAACTTTTTTTATTTGTTAACCGATTTTCAAAATTCTTTTTGTATCTTATACTCA
>JAHWFO010011261.1:1888069-1902817 GCA_023313115.1 Rhysida immarginata
TGAGTATAAGATACAAAAAGAATTTTGAAAATCGGTTAACAAATAAAGTTACAGCCATGGAGACCTTATTTATCAATCGCCCCTCGTAATATTTTGGAAATAAATAATTTTTTCAGATCGATTATTTATTTATTTCTTTATCCCGGTTATAACGAATTTTTACTCACTTGTATTTCTGTCTTTAAATAATAGAACCTGATGTGAGGCTAGGAGGGGAAGCGTGTGATCTTGAGATGCCAGTTTAAAAGAAAACTACTATAGCATCATATTGGGCACAAAACATAACATTAGGGGAATTACGAGTCCTAAGATCTTATTCATCTGATGATTCTGATTATGTATTCAACTATGAAAGGCTCGTTCTAGAAACCGTTCATAGTGTGACAGAAAAATACAATGGCGTTGCTTCTTCTAGTGTTTGTTCTTTGAGGTGCTCGTTATCTGAGCATAAAAATCTTTCGAGAAAGTATTCTTTTTCTGATTTGTTCGTTATTCGAACTGTTCGTTAACCGATCACCCACTGTACTATTTTGGGGAAGAGGAATTCTTTTTTTATTTTAATCATTTCTCAAATTTCAATGCTTTATCTTCAATTATTTTGATCTGGGTTATTATTTAATTTGACAGTCGTTCACCGATGGCAACATTTCATGACAGTAGGCACAATATCGTCTTTATGGATCTCGATGAAACCCGAGCCTATCTTTTAACCGTAGGCACGGACAGAGTTATTAAAGTGAGCTTTGACTTATTTTTTTCCGCTAGTCCTTTAGGTTTATTAAAAATTTTTATTCATCTATTCTGTTATTAATTTATATTTCCAGTTGTGGGATATCAGCAGTTTAATTCACTAAAAAAGGAAAATTACGAGGAAACTTTCATCTTAATTTAATGTGTGAAAAATCTTAAAAGTTGAAAACACATTCCCTTTTGGCTTCCCTCCCTCTATTCCCCCGTTCTCCTTCATTGTTGTGTTGGTTTTCCCCTTTCTAACCTGTTTCCTTACTCATTCTAGTCAAAATTCTTCCATAACACTTGTTTTTGACCCGACATAGATTTTTTTTGGATTTTTTGTTTGTTTTATTTTTCTTAAGTTTTTTTCTTCCTGTCGTCCTGCAAAATAGGAAAAAAAAAAGAATGATAAAAAAGACTTAGGGGAAACTTAAAAATGTCTACTTGATCAAACCAAAAATTTTAATGTGATTTGACACTGAAAATAAAAACGTAAAACTTCTGGTGTTTATATGAAAAAAAACAAAACAAAAACCAACAAACAAACGAAATGAACATTCCTTCATCTCAGCATTGTAAATATCCCTGGACGAGTTAATGCTAATGTACACATCTATGTTTTACTACGGTCACTTAAAAATAGACTTGATTAGACTTAATGATCGTCGTCATCCTAAGCGGTGATTTCCCTCCCTGTCCCCCTCTTCCTTCTTTAGTGTTCTTAACATATTGATTGATGACATTTGTTTGGTTATTGAATGGTTTTGTTTTTGTTTTGTACATAACATGCTTTGAAACGAGAAAAAAAACAAAAAACCTTCTCCCATCCCCTCGAAGAGTTGTTTATATAACTGTTGCATACGAAATGTTCGTTAGTGTTCTTACTTTCTGGGATGCTTTCTTCCCTCTCCCTTCCTTTTCATGTACAAATTGTTTGCGAACGACGTAAAATCGAACAAAAATATGTAATTAAGAGAACTCGATTTTTTTCAAGGTGGGTATGTAAGCTGTTAAAGTTGAGACGAACTCATTCGATACGGAAATGACCGCTCTATGAATTGTTCAGCAACAAGTCTATTATCCTCTTAAGCTATTAAAAGGGAAAGCGGAACACGAAAGTTGGTACGTTTTGGTGGATGGGTTTGATTTTATTTGAAAAGATGTGATAATAATAATCGACTGAATTGTAGTCGAATTTATTTTTAACGTAGAAAGGATCTGTCAATTGGTAAATGGTTTTTATTTTTATTATTTTTTTTTTTTTGTAAGAAGCATACTGAGTGGTTAAATAATGTTGTTATTGTTGTTGTAACAAAACAATTTGTTCTCCCTCCTGATCTTTGTTGGATAAGGAAGGATGTCTTTGTAATGGATAGCAAGAGACGGGTTAGTCGATGGGTATTGTGCAGATGGTGTAAATAAGTGCTGCTTAGGTGCACTTGACGGTGTTCCTCTTGTTTTCTTTGTAATTCTGTGATGTGATTCACGTGGAGTGATTTCCATGTAACGCTCGAGTGCGTTAACGTTGTCGGTCGATTTAATACTCTGGCTGGGGTTGGAGTATAACAAAGAAAAGCAAACGAATGGATTGTCAAACTATTCTAAATAAAACATGCTCATTTACTAGGCATATCTCTGATGCTATCCAGGCTGTATTGTTATTCAATCGTTTTTTCATGGAATTTCTTTGTAATTTTTTTCTTTTCTATTAATTTGTTTTTCCCCGTCTTTATGAAAAATGTATTATGAAGAAATGTTATATCATTAATTTGCTTGAATTAATAATGTGCTTTAAAAGGAAAAAAAAATACTGTGCAGAATTCAATATTTTAATTTTATTTAGTTTTTTGTTTTATTTTTAAAAAATATTTATTTTAAAGGCAAAGTTTTTTGCAGCTTTATACTGTTCTTAAATTCAGAAAGTAAGTAAATAAATTTCTATTTTGATAACCATTGTGATCTGATTGTCATCAGTTTGATAACCATTGATACAATCAGGGCTGGCCTGAAAAGGACTGCGAGCAAAATCTAATGCCGTGAACACACTTAGAAGAGTTCTATAGTCCATCTACTATATCTTGGCATGTGGGAGAGAATTAACTTGTAGCATCCATTCAAGATCATCTTTAATTCATGGTAGCCTAATCAGAGCCGTTTAATCCCTGTTATGCATTGGCTTAATTCAGAATGAAATCATTACTTGCAATGAACTAGAAGATAATCAGAGAGGCTGAACTTTACAGGGAATGAAGCCATTTGAACGTCTTGTCTGCCATTTTTCTACTGGCCAAAGCAGATTAGTTAGGCCTTCCATTACTTAATATGGAGAGATGTTTATGGGATAAATGAATAAATAAATGATATCCAAATACAATGTAAGGAAAAATTCTGTGACTTGGATTCGAACAGGAACCTCGACTGTCAATGGTCGAACCCTCTACCAATTGGGCTTCACAGACACCTCGATTGCCATGCTGTCACAAGGTGTCTTAAAGACAACCAAGTTGTCAAGGTTGAAAGCCCAGTGGGAGGCGGGCACCTGGCTCACAGATCGAGAATTTCTCCTATCCAACCTTCAGAAAGTTTGATGAACTCACAGATAAATAATAATTATATACTGGAGAAGAAGCTCCAAACATCAGGTAATGATTTTTCTGTTGAAAAATGGAAGGAAAAATTCTGTGACCTGGATTCGAACCAGAAACCTCGACTGTCATAGTCGACGCCTCTACCAATTGGGCTATCGCAGACACCCGGACAGCCATGCTGTCACAAGGTGTCTTGATGACAAGTTGTCAAAGTTGAAAACCCAGTGGGAGGAAATTGGGTTGAAATAAACATACGAGGAGCGATCATAAAGTGATTACGATTAATATGAAAGAACGATCACTTTTGAAAATGTGTGGTGCCACTGGAAAGTGACATCCCTCAAGTGGTGGAGGATACAAAGCGGCATACAAAGCTAATTGTCGTCAGAGCATCGAAAGCAGCATGAAGCAGCCTGTCAGAAAATTGGAGGTGCGAGGCATGGTAAGGTTCCTGCAGCTTCCAAGCTGTTGAACCTGCGTCAGGCTGAAGCGGACGATTTTTTCGAGCGGATTGTCACTATGGACGAATGCACAGGTTACACCTCCAATTTTTTGACAGGCTGCGCGATGTTGCTTTCGACTCTCTGGCAGCGTTTAGCGGTACCACACCAAAGGCCACATAATATCCTCTAGCACTCGAGGTATGTCGCCTCCCAGTGGCACATTGCAAAAAGCGATAGTTCTTTCATGTTGACTGTAATGACTTTAGGACTGCCCCTCGTATAGTTGAACTTCGAAACAACGAAATGATTGGGGGGGAGAGTGGTCTGTTGCTGTGGATTGTTTGGTGTTTTGAGGTATTGTTTTCTGCAGTATAGAACTACAGTAACTGTATAAATAAATCTTAGATTATTGCTATTCTTTTGCTTAGATGCCATAGCAAAGAAAAAAGATATAGAGTATCTCAAGGGGAATAATATGATGATACACAATAAAACAATAACAAAACTAGCAGAGTAGGTCTGTTGTTTCCGGAATCCATTGTTTCGGGGTCCGTTGATTTGAATTTCAACTCCTTTTGGAATCCGTTGTTTCGGGGTTTGTTGACTCGGACGTTTAATTAAACATACATTTTGTTTTGCTAGTAAAAAATAACCTAAAACTATGATGATACGAATCAAAAAATTTGCTCATAATACGCATTTCATTATCTTCACCTGAGAAAACTTGGTGGCAGTTAACTTATGCTAGGCATGCTGATTTCGCGAGTGTCGCCTCGCTGTTGATAATCTAGCTCATTGAGTACTTATGAAAAACGGACTCTTCGCAGACTCATTGGCTATGAGAGGTCGTTTTGATCTCAACTAGCCCCATTTTGACAGATGGGAGTCTCTTTGGAGAATTGAAGGAACCATGATTACCATACAAGTTATTAACACATAAAATTACAGGAAACAGAAATTTGAACTATGACGTTTATCGCTAAGACAAGGTCACATGCCAAGATATAGTAGAATGATTATTCGACTCTGTATGTTCTAGAAGAGTAAGTTAGCAAACTTGATAGCTACAAGATAGCCGAAATGCATATTTGGGGTAATAAATCTGTTTTGTGAACAAGAGGTTGGTTCTTATTCCTTAATATTATCCATATTTTCTCTATTTTCTTCATGTTGTTTTAATTATTAATTTAACGGTCTTAGGAACATTTTCCGAAAAATTCAATTAATGAATATAAACAGGCTTTGTGCCTCGTCCCTCTTTTCTTCTATATCCGTCATTTGAATATAAATGGAAAATAGAAATTCATGATTCTGATATATTTAAACCAGACACCAAGAATATTCTCGCTCCACTCGAATCATGAACTGAACTTCGTTAATCGAATTTTTGCTGAATGCTCCTAAGACATTAAAATTAATACCTAATGTGATTACATGATATAATAAGATTTTGAGAATGATCTCAACTATTGAGCTAGGTTACCTACTCTGCCATGAAGGCTGCTAATTAATGTAAGTTCATTGACGTATGGGAAGCTTCGTGGTTCCAATTGACGAGCTGGGATGCTCATGGTGCCCGATTTGACTTCAGGGCGTAACTAATGAATTTCTATTTTTCACTGGTTTTATTTATGTTCATGTTTCTGTTTTATATGCTTTGTTTACCCAAAGATATAAAACTGGGTAAGTTGAAGAATTGTTTAAAAATTACAAATTGTAATAAAAATTACAACGTTTTATTTCTTGAACCTGTAAAGGTTGTGAATTTCATGAGATCAGTCGTAAACTATTGATAAGATGAGATAACGAATAAAAAAATATGCATCTTGTCCACATATTGAACAAGAGGATTAGACTAGAATTTTCATTGTGTGGAAGGGACTTTATAATTATATGCAGGACTGTGTTCACGATAGCCAGCAGGACAAAGAATTGGAGCTCGGATCGGTACAGCAAGCTCGAACTGTGAACATGAGCTAGGAAACAAAGCCAAGCTCTGTTTTCAAATCTGTTTCCATTCTTAAATATTGTCATGAGTCTTGAGTAATGGGCGAAAGGTAGTCTTTTGGTGTTAAGCCAACGCCTCCTATCCGCACTGAAACGTCATACATTGTTACATCATCATACTTCGTCCTTTAATCGTATTTCTACCAATAATAAGCCCTAAATTTGGTCGATTGATGATGTAACAATGTATGACGTTTCAGTGCCGAGGCTTTCTTTATAGGAGGCTCAACCCCTACTTCTCCGCATTGAGAGGTCTGTTGCGTTTGTATGGCCAAGTGATAAGGATGTCGTAAACTGCTTTTCTTAGGCAGTTGCCATTTTTTAAGCTGGTGGGTAAGAGACCTAAGTATCGGCCTATAATTGGATGGCTAGACTACACGGAGACTCAGGGTTTGAATTGCTTGGGTATTATTCATTGAGGACCTGTGCCTGATGGCGGAAAATTGCGAGGGCTGGATTTTCTTGAGACCCTAATGGATAAGCTGGTTTGAAAAGAAGTATGTAAGTAAGTAAGTAAGCAAGCAAGCTTCCTTCTCATAATTGTTTTTAGTAAGTAAAAGAAAATAAACAATAATATCCTACCGGAAAATATTGAAATTTCTAAAAAGTTTTTTTTTTTTTATAACTTTTAAACCATTTCTTTTAGAACAAGTAAAGTTAACTTAAAAATACGCCCACAGAGTTCCTCAAAGATGCTTCTCTAAGATTACAGAGTTCTTCAGGCGTCGGCCATATAGGTAGTAATGTTCTGCAATGTGTTAACATCATTCTTGTTTTGATTATTTATGATAATCGATACATACTTGATGTTTTAAATACCATCTTAAAAATTCTAGGGAAAAACCCCAAAGAACTCATTAAAATTCCTCATAGCTGGCTCGCAGGTCTTGCCACTCGTAACCAGCGAGTCATGGATTCAAATCCCGCTGAAGATATGGATGTTTGTGTTTGTCCCTTTACTAACAAGCTTGGAAGACCATGCAAAGCCTCAGTAGACTGAGCCTCTGCTAGGTTAAATTTCCAAGTGCAACTGTTATACTAATCTGGTTTTTCAACTCTACAAAATCGACGGTAAAGGTAGAAGAAATGTTAGAAAAACGTCCAGAGGGATCGTATTTGGGGACCAGATGACCATGGTCGGGTAGTAAGGGAGTGTACTAGTCTTATGGAAGTTGAGATGCATCTTTGTGTTAGTTTAATTGCGTAATGAGAAAAGGACATTCAGATACATGATCCTGGTAAGGATACTCTAAGAATGGGAAAATAAAAACACATTGCAGTAACATGAGTGCGTTCTCTAGTTTAAACGCTAAATTTAATTTAAACAAAAAATATAAATAAATAAAATAAAAATATAAAAAAGAACTTGTATTGTTACATAATACCCTATCAATAACAATTGTGTATTGTTGGAATAAACTTCTACACTGTGAAGTTGTAAATCCGTTTTGGGGCACCCTGTATATTTTTCTGATTAAATTCTCTTTAATTCTTGCATTCCTCAATATCATTTTTGATATGGCACTATAGAGGGTCATTTCTACTTAGCCGAATTTGGATTGTCACTTCGCGTGAAGCCCCTTCTCCACAACCGATTATGTTCATTGTGTTTCCCCTGATTCCTGGTAATATCCTGGGAGCGTAATTTTCATGCTAGCAGACTTCTTTGCAGGATGGCGAGAGGAATTTCGTTCCGTACCTCCTTGCACGTTCCAAAGTCCAGTGATGGTTTTGGGGCGACGCCTTCCGAGATTCCTTTTGAGAAGGCCAAAGCCACAAAATCCATGGGGGATGCTTCAGGTGACTTGACAGGGATAGCAAAGAAGGGTATTGCACGAATATCGGTCTCTTCTTCCGTTGTGCCATGAAATTGTGTTGAGCATGCGGTGTGGCTGGATGCCTTATCTTGATGAACACAAACTTTGTTGCTCTCTCCGTATAATGCCAGGATCTCCTCCGAATAAAGAGGTTTCAAAATGTTCTCCTGGTAGTCATTTGCATTCACCTTAGCGTTTTTCTCCACTCGACGAAGTTGCAACTGTCCTTTTGAACAGTACCCCGCCACCACCATAAAGCCTTTCGGGAAACTTTCACACCTAATTAGTCCAGCCTTTCTCATCTGCTGGATGGTAGGCAATTGCACGAATCTTACCTGTGTGAGATAAACCCACACTTCATCCAACGTGACAACAAACCATTTCTCGCCTGCAAGGCAGCCTTTGTAGAGTTCGCGGGCATTGATTTTGCAATCACGGATGTGACGTTCATTAAGAGCATGAACCCTGGCTCTATGGAACTTGCGCGGGCCTAACTTGTGGTTTACTGTCGACGCAGATTTTCTTTCGGGCCTAATTTCGCTCGTTTCCTGCCTTCTTAGCCATGGCTTTCTGTGTCGGAAGGGATTTTTCTGTGCTACCATCTTCCTGATCTTTTTGACTGTCAAGTGAACAGCAAAGGTGGGATCTCTTCTGAGGTGAGCTTTTCATGGGTGAACTTGTCGGGAATGCCCGAATTACGTACGTCAGCCAGAATGGAGTTAACAGCAGCCTTCGATAATGAAATTCTTTCCGTCTTGCACTGTTGCACGATGTGTACGGCACTAAATCCCGCCTTGGAAAGCACTCGTAAGTACCCTTTCCAAAAATCATTAATATTTATAGTCATGGCGTGAATTTCGCTCGTTTCCTGAACAAATATTTATGAAATGCTGGGGAAGGGTGTTTAAAATCGGCTAAGTTAAGGAGAAATGACCCTTCGTATACTGTTCAAAGATTGCACCGTACTAATATATATTTAACATTCGACAGATTAGTTGTATTCTTATCTAGGTGTAACTTTTGCACGTTTTATCAATCCAATAAATCTGTTGCGATCTTGTCTTTATTTGATGTCGCAAAATAGATGCAGCACAATGAAAACTCTTTCAAGTTACCTTGCAGATTCCAAAAACAAGGACATCGCTAGAGGGTACATGGATGACAGATAATCTGTTGAGTTATCTTTTGAGAGTTATCAGTATAGTAACTATGTATTGGGACAGAAACTGGATGGAATTCAACAAGTGTTAGTTGAATTTTGAGATCTGAAGAAGGAAATGCGAGTCTCAATGGGGATGCTGAAGTATGTGAATGAATACAACACAATACACAAGAAGGCTAGATTTAGTCTAGTTACGGCTCCTTGGAGTGGATAGCAAAGTTTTGCTATATAAGATGGTTAACCGAACAACATTCTGTTACAGTATGTTTGCTTGGTCTGCAATATGCAACTTTAGGAGGAAGGACCTCCAAACCTTCCAAGACGTTACCCCGAGGACCATCGCCCAACTTGCAAATAATTATTCCAGTGTTGACGATCTCCGTTTATATCCCATTGGTATCTACGTCTAGGAGTCCCTGAAGTTGATTTTGAAGATAAAGGACCACGTTAACCTCCTGATTGCTAACAGTCTGGAATAACAGGTCACTGTTAGAAGTTGCACAGCCTTGTTGCATCCTGGACGCAACTTCGATGGCATTCAAAAGGCCGTCTTTCCAGAAGTTTGGGTCTCTTAGCTCCTCCCTATCCTTAGTCAATATACAATCTGCTTTTCCTTTATATTCTCTAGATGATTTTAGTAAATTTCATCTGGCTTCTTTCCTTAGCTTACTTCTTGGGCGTGTATGGCAGTGGAAGCATTACTTCTGAACCACTCATATTGTTTTCTCTCCTGCGCTATTCCATTGTCGATTTGTTATTATGTATCAGCTGGCTCTGTTCAAGAGCTTCAAGTGAAGTTTAATCTTCGAAACGCGTCAGCCATTCTGTAGTAAACCAGAAATCAGTTTTTTTCTTTTCCACGGGTATAAACCACTCGAACCAGATAACCCCACAAATTTTTATTCCAGTTAAGGTCGGGACTGCAGGCGGGCCAATTCATTGATGTGATATTGTGCGCTTGTAACCATTCCAAAGTTGATGCATCGGCCTCGGTGGCTCAGTGGTTGCGTGATCGCTTCTGATGACTAAGGACGCGGGTTCGACCCCAGCCGAGGACGACGAGGATTTTTTTCAGGGAGATCCATTGGAAGGGAAGTAAAGCCGTTGGTCCCATGTAGTCATTAGCCAGCTGCACGTTAAAGAACCCTTGCGAGGCAAAATTTGTGGCCACTATAACGCCATTCTGAAAGGACCATGGCAGTTGAAAAGGATGTTAATACCAAACAAAGCAAACCAAAGTTGATGCTGCTTTGTGTAATGGCGCATTGTCCTGTTGAAAAATGAATTCAGGATCATTTAATTGATCTTGAAGAGGAAGAAGGAAGTTGCAGTCCAAGATGTCTTGGTCGTCGGTTGCTTTCGATCGTGGAGAAAAATGCCACTTGGGAATTCTCTCGCTCAGTAAACACAGCCCATATCATAACCGATCACCCGCCCTGCACACGCAGTGAAAGATAGGATGGGTCTTGACGCAAATCATGCCAGAAGTATTGAGCACGGTCTGGGCCGTCCAAATTAAACTTTTTTTCGTCACTAAAAGCGACATGGCTCCACGGTTGACTATAGCTATCACTGATGTATCGCTTTCAAAGTTCATTCTGGCTTCTTTATCCTGGGAAGTTAACTTTGGTTTGGACTTCATCTTTATGTATACATGATGCTCTGATGCAGACAATACATTTCGGACTGTTCTTGGGTGAACTGGCAGCTGCAGTGATTTTGTAATTGAACTGGATGAGGCACCCGCAGCACTGGCCAATCTAAGGATCTGTCTTTCCATACATTTGTGGGTTAGCAAGATAATTGTGGACTACAGTCTTTGATTTACCAATAAGAGCGGCAGTTTCATCTTCTGGTTTTCCACATTTTCGATATTCCTCGATTTAACCTTTTTGGCGGTCTATTAGTTGTTTACCAGAACCCATTGTAGACCAATACACTATTATGTATACCTTTAAATAGTCTATGTAATATGACATTCATTAAAGCAGTTGGTATTCATTTGCATGGACTTCTCCAGCCTGGACTCAAAACTTTTTTTTCCGATTCTCTTATAGCAAAATGCATCATTCGTTTCTTTTTTCAATTTTCTTGTTTTATTTATTTATTTTTTTTAATTTTTATTTTTATTTTTTTTGGAAATAGATGAAATTGAATGTGACAAACATGTGTATCACTATAATTTATCAAAAATTTTTCAATTTAATTTGCTTATTTTCTGAATTGAGGTGATCTCAAAACTTTTTTTCCAGTGTGTATTTTTTTTTTTTTTTTTGGTGTATTTTGTGTGAAATTTCGAAGTGTGGCAGAACAGTAGGATTAGTATTACAATAAATCCAGGCAATGAAGATTAACGAAAATTACAACAAATCAAGACTGTGAAGATTAGCGGAAACCGCAAATGGGATTTTCCAGTCCCTTGAGAAGCAGCCGTTTCCATGGCAATTATGTCTGTGGCTGGATTGTGCCTTCGTCAATAGAGGGCTCTACGAAGATAAACTGGCGCCTTGTTCGGTTTTCCCTTATGGAAAAATCTGATAAATCTGGTAAAATCTGATTTACTGGAAAGGTCTCACATCAAATTTCTTCAAATAAACACGTCTTCTAAGAAGAATTTCCATCAAAATGACGCTTAATCTTTTCTTTCCTTGTATCTAAATCCCAATACAGGAGTCCACTATCAAAATATTGGAAATATTTGTTTAACTGAAAATAAGTCTACCAAGTATTCAGTCTTTCGCTAGAGTATTATACAGGGGTTGGACAAAATAATACGGACACCTTTGATTTTTAGACCAAATTTTTAGGGCTATACGGCATATTGATTTCATTATCAGCATAAGGAGAAGTTCCGATCCAAAAATAAAAATTTGGAGAAAACCCCTTATCGTTTTGTTTATTTTGAGGCTCATTCTATCGTCGATATCTTTGTGAATTTTCACGCTATTTGCTTGGGCTTTCTGTAAGAGTAGCTTTATACATTTGGCTAATAAGTTATGCCAAAGACATTTTGTTAAGGCTTGCCCATGCGCAGTTAAACATTATTTAGTAAAAATGCTTATATTTCATAAAATTTTAATATTCTGATTGCAGAGTTGTCTCTACTGTACAGTAAACCCCCCATATCTGCGGTTCAAAAAAATCTGGGAGGGGGGTACAAGGGGTTTTTCTGTACAGTCCAGTATAGTGGTACTTCCCAATTCGAACATAATCCTTTCCGAGACTGCCATCGAATTCCAAATCGTTCGAGTTCCAAAGCAATTTTTCCCATTGAAAATAATGGAAACTAATCTAATCTGTTAACAGCAATATTAAATTATAAGGGAGACCCTTGTAATTTGGACCATCGTGTTAATCGAACCAGCCTTATTTTGCACAATTGCACGTTAGATGGCGCCACTCTCCTGATTGAAAAATGATCATAGCTTTTACCTAGAAGCATATGAAAAACACGGGTTGTATTGCTTGAGTCATTAGTGAAAATATATCAAATTTTCTCTGTTGGTACGGTCTCATGCTATTTTGAGGTGAGATAGTAATCGTGTATGTACTAAAAGTGTCAGTGCTGGTATGTATCAAGGATGGATTAAACTTTAAAGAAAAGGGGTCTATGTTAGTGATGGGCGATACCAAGTTCGGCGATATTCGATACCAGTATCGAATATTAAGAGTTTATTCGAAACTAGTATTCGATACCTGTCGGTATCGGTACTCGATACCACGGTATTCGATACTTGGTAAAATGACATAACAATCCAAAAAAAGTAGCAAAACACCAAGTTGCATTGAATATTTCACCATTGCAAGTTTATTTTCATTTTCATCATATTTACATTTCTGTTTTATTCAGGAACATACAAAATATCTCAAGGATCAAAGAGAACATTTTGTGAAAACTGCGACAAAAAAGTTAGCTGTTCTAGCCTTTTAGGCGCTAATCTATTTCTTTTTTTGGTCATGATTCCACCAGCTTTAGAAAACAGACGCTCTGATGGGACAGACGTAGCAAGAATGCATAAAAACTTTTTGGGCAGACGATACAACTCCGGGAAGCTGGCTTTGTTATCATTCCAATATTTAAGTGGATCAGCATTCAGATCATGATTCTCTGATGATGAGCTGAAATATTTTGCTGCTCGCTTTCTAAATATTATAATGTTGTAACCTGAGATGCCTGAGGAAACTTCTAAACGTGAGTGGTGTTCCAGAATATCTGCAACCAGAAGATTTGGATGGTCCTTGATCTTCGGAAGCAACTTCTTCAGCGACTCCAGTACATAGCTACCAATTGGAGATATATGGAAATCTTCAGCAATAGAAATATTTGGCATGGTTAGGTTAGGTTAGGTTAGGCATGGTTTTAGTACTTGTTGGCATGGTTTTAGTTGGAAAGGTTTTGAAGGTTGGTCGCCATTTTTGATTTTAGAATTGTTGGCGTGTTGTTGTAATTTGGACCTTGTGTAAATTCTGTAAACTTTGTTGGCAAGCCCTTCGATGAAAACTGGATACAATGTGGAAAATGTCTAAGCTGGGTCCACGAAGAATGTGCGTCCGTGGACAATGCTCTCTATTACCTGCAATTAATAATCTTACCTTTTTTTCATCGTTTTAATATTTGCTGATTATTTGTATTTTTCACTCCCTTAAAATTTATTTTCCTAACTACAGTACACTGTAAATATAGTATATGTAACAAATTATTTTTTATATTGTAGAAACAGTTGATTTGGGCATATCAAACATCGTAGAAAGTTCTCAAATGGTACACAGATTACACTTTCATGCTTAGCGATAAGTTTTTGTTTTTTTTTTTTAATTGCAATTGTTATACTAACAGCTTTTCCCTTATTTCGTTTTTCAACGCTATACTAATTCACTGTTTATAGAAAAAAATAAAAAAAAAAAACGAATAAGCGCATTCGTTTGTTTTGGTTGATTTCGTTTCAACATAATTGCTTCATTGATAATTTAAAATAAATAATGTTCATATGGTATATAAGAGAACATTTCTTCGATGTTGCTTAAATATTTTGCTATATTCAATACTGCTATGTGCAAAAATCTGAAGCTTGCAAGTGGTTTGCTGCTATCCGTGGGAAACTGTAAAACCAAACCCCCGCGGATACGGGAGCCTACTGTAGTTTGTCAAGTTTCCTGAAAATGGCATTGCATTGGGTTGAAAATCCTGCATGGTTTTTTTTTTTAAAGAAATCTTTTTATATAAGAGTAGGAGTTGTAATATTGTACAGTATAATTAATTAAAAAGTAGTAACTCCGTTTTAATTAAAGGAAATTGAAATAAAAATAAATATTAAAAACAACTGATAAATGAAAGTCACCCAATGTGGAGAAATACAATTTATGAACACAGATGAAATCTTTTTATGTTCATGAATATACGTGCTATGCTCATACAAATGAACACAGATAAGTAAAAGAAGCCTCATAATCTTATGGTACAGTTATACGCATTTCAAGCATTTTTTTACAGGATGATTCCACGTATTTTTTTGTTCAATTTTTTGCTGTTCCCCTATTTGCCTTCGGAACAAAACCTTCGCTGAAATATATTAGATGTAACATGCTGAAGTTTCAGGATAATTCGTCAAGAATATTTCTAGAAATTTTACAAAACATCTAAAAGCAAAGGTATTATTATTTTGTCCAACCCCTGTATTAGGCAATAGAGAAAATTAAATGAAACAGATAATTTAATTTATATTTGCGCGAATTTCCTATTTTGCAAAACATTTAAGAATTATGGGTTGTTCTTAAACGGTCTTTTTTTTTTTTTCTTTTTCCAGGAGTATAATTATTATTTTTTTTTAATACTAGAAAATATTTCTTACTGTTGTATACTAGAAGCAGTTATGGGACCGTTCATAAACCAGGTAGTCACTTTTTTCACCTTTCTTAACCCCCTCCCCCCCTCCGTAGTCATATTTGAACCTCCCTTCCCCTAAAAATTACGTGGTCAGAGAAATTAGACCCCCCCCCCC
>JAHWFO010011261.1:1902917-1933122 GCA_023313115.1 Rhysida immarginata
AAAAAGATTAAAATGCAGACTTCTGAATGATTTTAAGATTAATTTGACCACATGATCACTACTTGATCCCTCTCTCCCCTTTGTGATCGTATGTGGTCAAATCCTGACACCCTCTCCCTCCCCCACCAAAAAAATTGACCTCGTGTTTATGAGCGTTCCCTATAAAAAAACTTGAATTTTCTTTAGATTTTTTTATATTCAATAACGTTACTAGATGGCGATGAGGATTGATTCAGTTTTGTGTGTGTCGAAAGTAAGCAGTGTCATCTGGTGATGAGATGGACAAATGAAAAAGTGTTGCTCGTTTGGGTAGATTCTTTATCAAGAATTAAGCTTTATATGACAGAATCAAATTTGGTCGATATATTTTAAGACGGTATTATGGTGTTATATCGGGCTACGGCATAAAAAAATTCGAAATTGCAGCCAAATGGTTGGGTACTTCTGGCACTCAGTTGATATGTTTTGCCAAGTGATATATTGGTTTGGATCCATTTTGGTGAGGCTCATGAAGATAACAAATATGTTGCAAACTAATTGGTCATGATTAAGTGTCGGCGTAATGTAGAGACTCTTGTAGACGTTGTACCCAACCTGATAACATGATACGGAATCTGTGCCTAAGTTGGGCAAAAGGATATTGCCATTGTAATTAGTTACCTGTTTGATGACCGTAGAAACAGCTATGTCTAGCATACAGAGAGGTATGCCTGGTAGAAAGTCAGAGAAGGTCAGGATCTGTCATCTCAAAGAGAAGATAAAGAAACTGAAAAATTCTTTAAGCATGTCACAAAGTAAAAAAAGTAAGGAATAAATTCCGCGACTTAGACTTAAACCAGGGACCACGATTGGACGTACCGGGTGGTTATACCCATTTCATTCTAGCTAGCCAGGTGGCCGAGAGGGCTAGGGCGTAGGCTTTTTAGTCCTAGAGTCCGCCTGGTCGTGGGTTCGAATCCCGCCATGGGCATGGATGTTTGTTTGTCCCGGGCTCCGTACAGATATAACTTGTGTAAAAGACGCAAAATGACCTTAGTAGTCGACGCCAAAAATTCTAATAAACCAAGCAACTATTCCATTCTGCGTTGTCGTTGTCCCCTTGTTAACATTGATTTCACCTTAGGGGTAAATGAGATTTGAAATTCATTTCTCTTAATCTTCTATAAACACTGTCCTTGCTAGCTATCACACCTGCCAGTTTCCAATGATGCCGCAGGTCTCTAGTCGAGGTAAATCGATATTGGATGGCTATTTTCCTTAAACGTCCACCTTCCCTTTTGATGGTGATGCGTCGGCGCACTGCCTTTCTTTCGTCCAGATATTTTTCCGGTTCTTGCGTATTCTTGCAACATTTAAGACACGGTGGATTGTGAGCAGTGAACTTTTTATTTTGCAATCTGTCTGCTTGTTTCCCGTTCTCCTCCTCCAACAATAATTGAAGAGTTGAAGAACATCATAAAAACTGTTTGGGATGGTGTGACTAAGAATCGATGTGAACAACTTGTCCATTCCATGCCCAGAAGAAGCAAACAAATTATTCTTTCTAAAGGATTTGCCACAAAATATTAAACAATGATTTTTTTGTATGTTTATTATTCTATTTTTTGGAGACAACCCATATTCTTTTTTTGAGCCTATCACGGTTGTTATAACTTCATGTCTAATTAAAATGATCTGTTTTCTGAAAAACCGCATGTTTATTTCGAAATACATTTGTTACAGATTATAATTAGCACGAACAGTGTTCACAAAACAAATAATAACCACCCTTTTTCCAACTCTGAAAAACGCATTAAAAAACGTACGAATATTCTATTTTTTTTTTTAGAACTGATTGTATTTGAGCCTGATTGCTCGAGACTTTTCTCGTGCGTTTTGTTGGATGTTGCGTATAAAAGTTTCTCGTTGACCCTCAATTTATTGGAAGTGGCCATACTGCACGAGTTCGTTAAGAACCTGCCGCATCGGATCCCATATGATTCGATGCAGTTTTAATAGCTCTTTTAGGAGTCCCGAAACCCATTATGTTGATTTTGGGTTCAGTTTTGTTCAAGTTGCCCTTCCATATTTTCACTAACTCTTTAATTTTCAAAGATTGCCAAATTTTCCGGTTGTGTTCTCAGAATCGCTCTGCGATGTAAGCAGTCTTGTCTGTTTTACTTCAGTAAGGTAATTTCATAAAAACCAAACCATGCATCTTAAGCAGGCTTTTGCTGGAGGATACCTCTTAGTAGTAATACTTTTCCGCTAGATTAGCATTCTGAAGTCCTGCGCAGATGTTTTACGTACCTAGAAATGTCAGCTAAATATTATGAACCTACGAACAGATGAACTTTCTTCTACAGACCGCACTTTCTGCTTCCGCAAATCAAAACTGATTATCAGGATTCTTATTGCTCTTGGTAAATTACACCAAAAGTGTTAGATGAATAAAGCCTTATGCCACATTCCATCTTTTATTAATCAATACTGGCGTTATGGCCGTTATATAGGAAGTGGTGAGTTAATGAAACTCGATAATAAGGAGTAATCCCACTATGCATTGGTTATTAACTATGGTTAGCTGTTTTGTGTGTTCAACTGTATTAAACGTGACTTTCAAGGCGTTGACAAATATTTCTGACGTACCGGTTAATAATAAGTATGTGTATTAACATTTTCATAGAAAGTTATTATCTGAAGATTTGTGTTTTGAGAAATTTGTTACAAGTAAGCAGATGTTATTTATTTTAAGACTAGAATGCACTTTGCAGATTGTGAATGTAGATGTAAGCATTTTTTTTAAAATATATTTTCAGCCAAAGAATTCATTTTTTTATATGCTAGATAAATATTTATCTGTTGGTCACCATCTGGCAAACTTTGCATTTATTGATTTCTCCCGTCCTTAGCTTCTTTGAAGCAGTTGATTGTATTTTGAATGCTTTGGAGCAAAAGGTTCTCTCAAAATACGTGCATTAACATTAAAAAAAGATTTCATTCATTAAAGTGCGGATGGAGGTACAAGATGCAGAACGACTTTATTGATCGTGATTAGCCATGCTTCGTAATTTGCCGCTACATTTGTTGATTCTTTGTATTGTCGCTTTAAGTTTGTCTACCGTCTATATTTCCGGAAGTTATTTTGAAAATTTTACTACATCCGCAAGGTACTTGCCGAGGTCTTCCGAACCTTTTTGGATTTGAGTTATTTGGATTCAAGATTGCATTTCCATAAAACTGATTATCAGATCTTTCTCTTGTGTATGAGGTCCAGTAGAAATGTAAAGACAGAGGAGAGAGACTAGCATTAAAGTGAGCGCAAGGCCTTTTCTAAACGACCGAGAACTGGAAGACAAACCTTATGCGAGATCTTCACCCTCAAAAACGGACGTCAGTGCGGAAAGAGTGAGGACTTTTATGATGTCAGACCTTCGGCTGACATTGAGAGTAATCAGTAGTGAGTTAAATTCGAACCCATTTACCCCGGATTCATCAGATTTCAACCACGGAGTCCATCAGATTTTAATCAGGAAATCAGGCATTGTAATGCACTGGGATGCTGCACCACGGCAGTCTCCATTATCGAATGTTTGTCGAAAAAAAAGCATTACTGTGGGTTCCCCAATCCTCCTAGTCGCCAGTTCTTAGTTCGTATGACTTTTTATTTTTCCCCCTTCTGAAGACTCCGTCTCCATTCTCTTTTAGCAAAAAAAAAAAACATAAGCAGTTTTTGATCCTTACAGTGATAATATGCGCACTCCTTTTCATTATTATTTCTGAAAGCACTCCAAAGGAACAGTCACATATATATCACAACAATGCTTCAGAAATTAAGTATTAGTAAATTAGTAAACCTTATAACGGCAAGTTGTTATAAACAAAAATCAATCAATACAAAAATAATTGTGACTGTCTGTAATCCAGATATCACACTCTAGCTTCATTATTTTTCCTAAAGTGACTTTTTTCTAAGTCTCCAAAGTAAACGTCTTCTGCCTCGATTAGTCGACTGTTTGCAGTCAGGGATATTTTGAGTTTCAGAAACAGTGGAAATTCGAGGAAGCCAGATATAGCACATGCTATGGATGTGAAAGATTTTAAACGTTAAAAGACTGAATGATACCTAACTTGTCCTGAAAGTTTCCCCAAAGGCTTGACGGTAGCTAAAGGACGTTGCTCAGAAAATTAACGCTGAAAGAACATTGAGTAAAGCGTGGTTCCCGCATGCGTAAAAACAATGGTAGAAACCACAAAGCAGAAAAATTTTATGACGTCGCTTCCAGCTTTCGTCTCTTCTACCCGACTGAATATTTCTGCTTTTTGGAGTCAAGTTGAATTCAGCATTTGTGGCAGAAAGCAGGGCAGAAACTTGTTGCTCATCCAATAGAAAACGGTCTCTGCCGTGACGTCACAGTGACGTCCTCTCTCTCTCACTAAATAAAAACGCAATGTCGGACGCTCGGCTCATGAAGAGACTGAGGAAGAAAATTTGTGTGGTAGCGCTAAATAAAATGTTTTCACAGCGTTTGAAGATAACCATTAAATTGAATAAACAACATTTGAATACAAAAATTCAGTATTGATGAGGAATGAACGAACTGTTTAGATCGCTCTGCTTCGCTGCAGTGCACCCGTGTCTGCTGTCTCATCCTTTTGAATTTTTGCTAAGTGGGACACCTCCAGGAGCAGAAAGTAAAAAAGCAGAGAAAAATACGCCCTGGTTTCTGCTTTCTTGTTTTCTGCTTGTCAGAAAAAAGCGGTTCTTGCATGCGTAAAAACAACGGTAGAAACCACAAAATAGAAAAAAAATTGACGTCACTTCCTGCTTTCGTTTTTCTGCTCGACAGACTTCTCTTATCTTTGTATGGCTCAATCCAACTCGAAAAAACAGGAGTTTTCTATCGGGCAGAAAGACGGAAGCAGAATGTGATGTCAAAACTTGTTCTGATTTTTGGTTTCTGTCGTTGTTTTTATGCATGTGGGAACCAGACTTTGCATCGCTAGCTCAAATTGTCTGGAGAACAATTTGGAACCTTTGCATAGGGAGAAAATTCCGTCTCTATGGAATGGATAGTGAGAACGTTTAGACAAAGATCGAGCCTTACAGTGCGTTCTATCGACAATTAAAGTGTGCTTCCCACTACCAGAAATTTTTCATCAAACATTCTTCTGTTTTGTGGTTTCTGCAGTTTTTTTTACGCATGTGGGAACCACGCTTAACTTTCGAAGAATGGAAGAGAGGTGCTTTGCCGATGATCTTTTAAAATTGGGCCTTAAAAATCACAGACCCAGAACATTTGATGGATTTTGGAAAGTTTGCCAGGAGGTACGGAACGAAATTTCTCTTCTAATCCAGTAACAAAGCTATTGCAGTGAAATGGAGGGCTGCAAAACGATGCCAGGGATGACAAACGGCTTCACTTGAAATGACAACCAACTTGAACTGAAATGGCCCTCTCTATTACTGAAAACTGACATACAGTCTTCGACTTTGATAAAGTTCGGCAAATTATGGCCATTGGTAACTATGCTGATAAGGGATTCTCGATTTATGTGTTTAATAATCTCCATGTAGATGGTTTGGGACATTTATTCTTACAGCCATAAGTCATTCTGTGTGTAAGAAGCGCATAATGCATAGGGCTCGTATCTCCCTTGCCATCTGACAACTTTATATCATTGACGCTATGTACAGTGGGAAAGATAACACCTTGATATCCACTTGAGATATGGAGTTGAGCTAATCGTGTACACGAGACTCGCGTGTTATGTGCGTTCGAAGAAAAATGCGTTCGCTAATCGTTTACTGGGAAAGGCGGATACTGGAGTTGTTGGGGGATAGAGGGGGGGAAAAGGAAAAACCTTGGGGCCTTATTCCACCACAGGTAACGAGAATCCCCTTCTTCTTCTGCCTCTTAAACCTCCCACTCTCGCTTGTTTATTTATAAAAGATGACAGGCGCGAATGTTAAATTATGTTTCTTGATGAACGCGTGAATTCCTCCCTCGGCGGGACGGTTAAGGGCTTTGAAGGAGGAGGAGGAGGAGAGGGATTAATATGGAAACAATAGAGGAGAGAGAGCGCCACCTGTGGGTTGCGGGCGATTATAAGCAGAGAGTTTTGGGGGCCCCCGACGTGCCATCGAACCATATCCCCCGCTAGGGCGAAGGCGGAGGAGCGTTTTTGGTGGGCGAAGTTCGTGTTATCGGGGAGGGGGGAAAGTGTGAAGCACGAGCCACGACACCGAGGTCAGGGTGGCACAAGTCATCCCGTCGGGGTCAATTCCTCCATCGCAGTGCCCGAGGCGCCCAAGCGCTCTTGCGCATCCGGGTCTCTCTTCTGCTCGGCGGCAGCGGACGGCCAAGCATCTCTCCCTTCACGCTTCTTCGGCAAAAATTCCTTCCTCCTCCTCTCTCTCTCTCTTTCTCTTTTCAGGATTTGTTATTATGTTGTTTAAATATCGTGTGGGTTTCGAGTGATGTTTCTTTTTTTTTTTGTTTTGTTTATTAAGATAACTCATTATGTACATAACGTGGATGTGAGATATGGAAATTCGCGGCTTTGCTATTTATTCTTATTCCTCAAACTGAGCATCTGTTTGTTCGTGGAAGAATGCTAAGAATTTTGAACGAAAAACAGAATGTCTAGGAAAATAACTGCTTTTTCAGAATCTGTTTCACTTTCGTGTAAGCTACTCTTTTGTGTAGAATAAGGTATTAAAGTGAGTGCCCTAGCTTAGGTAATCGATAAAATCCCTTAGACAGCCGGGGAAAGGCTTTATTGACGAATTGAAACTTGTGAAACTCAAACTAATTAACAATATTTAGTAGATACCGCATATTGTGGTCACCTCGAGGCCACATGATAATACAGTGGGCGCCGCTTAATGTAATCACGGTTAATGTTGTCATTCGGCTATTGTTATCATTTTTCTGCGGAACGAAACTGTTATGCAGTCTGTTTCATTATTTAACTCACGTTGTATTGTATATATTTAATTATTCACTAAAGTCCATTTTACAATACAAATATTATATTCAGATAGAATAAAATTGACTTTCGTCCTTTCGGACATTTCTATCACATCAAAAAAAAGACGAAAGAGAAGAATGCAGAATAAGCATCGGAAATGTAATTACAAAATACAAAGACAAACGATAGATGAGAAAACTATGAAATTTATAACAGAGAGTAAATTCACAAACTTGAAGAAAAATCCAACAGATAAATTTCAAAGACAAATAATATTAATAAAAACAACCAAAAATTTAATCAGTGATATTTAAAGGACAAAAATTACAATTACACCAATAATAAACCCCAAAATCAAAGTTCACAAAATTAATTTCCCAATAAGACCAGTAATCAATAATATTAATTCGCAGTTATATAATTTAGCAAAATATACCAAAAAACAATTAAAAGTAAATCTAAATTTAAATTATTACTATGTAGTAAAAAATTCTAACGAAGTATTTTTCAAATATTGGAAAAATCGAAATTAAATGAAAATTCAAAAATTAGTGTTTTTTAACATAAAAGATATGTATATAAATATAAACGTAGATCAAGCAATTAAAATAATAGAAAATAACCTAAAAGAAAAAGAAATTGAAAAAGAACTAATAGAAGATATTCACTAAGCTTAAAAACAATAAAAACACAAAATTAAAAAAAAAAATTCTGAACAACAATAGGACTAGGATTGGAAAATCCAATTAGCGCAATAGTTTCAGAAATACACCTACAAAACCTAGAAGAAAATGAATTAAAAGAAGTTTAAAAAAAAAATATAATATTCAAATGTACACAAGATACGTAGAAGAAACACTAAAGGACTTAAACAAACTAGACGACAAAATAAAATTCACATATGAAGAAGAAAAAGATAATAAATTATTTAGACATAATGATGGAGAAAATAGAAGAAAATAATAAAAAAAATCAGAATACAAAATTTACAGAAAAGCCACAAAAACTCAGCTTTTAGAAATCTAATCAACATAGCTGTAAAAGAAGAATATAGAGGAAAAGAATTAGAAATAATAAAAGAAATTGGAATTGGATATGGGTACAAATAAGATGAATTAAATAAAACAATCGCTTATATAGCAACAGAAATTAGAGAAAAACAACAAAATAATACAAAAAAAAAAAAAAAAAAGAATTTGTTTAACTCTTATATAATAGTAGGAGTTGTGATAAAGTATATTAATTAAAAAATAAATAAAAACTCCATTTAATTAAAAGAAATATAAATAAAAATAAATATTAAAAACAATGAATAAAAGTCACCCAATGGAGAAATGCAAAGGTTGAAGTGGACAAAACACAATTGAAACAAAGGTCTTGTGGAGCTTATGTAGATGAAACACAGATGAAACAAGTTGAAAAGAGGGACTTGTGGAGAAATGTTACACGAAACACAGGAAGGCACGCAGTAACAGATGAAGAAGGTCTATGATGAAAGTCCGATGATCCGTAGACACGTAGATGGCAAACTTACTACTAAAACTATAATATCACTTCCCTTGCACTCAACAATCCAATACCATTATCCTGTTCACAACAATCAAACTAATAATAATATCACACATTGTATTAGATTACATTGTTTTGTTTTATTATTATATCTTCTATTATAAATGTTTTTAACTGAAATTTCATTCAAAAAGTATATAAACTGAAGATGGGATAAAAATCCCGAAAACGTTTTTTTAAAATAAGACTTACATTTTAAGTTTGTCATCTACGTGTCTACGGATCATCGGACTTTCATCATAGACCTTCTTCATCTGTTACTGCGTGCCTTCCTGTGTTTCGTGTAACATTTCTCCACAAGTCCCTCTTTTCAACTTGTTTCATCTGTGTTTCATCTACATAAGCTCCACAAGACCTTTGTTTCAATTGTGTTTTGTCCACTTCAACCTTTGCATTTCTCCATTGGGTGACTTTTATTCATTGTTTTTATTATTTATTTTTATTTATATTTCTTTTAATTAAATGGAGTTTTTATTTATTTTTTAATTAATAGAATTTGTTTAACCTTTCAAGGAAACATAGGTTACAAAATTTAAAAAAATATTTCAAAAGAAAGAATTAGAAGTAGCCTTTAGGTCCAAAAATAGATTATTAACATTAGAAAACAAAAGAGAAATTATAGAAAAAACAAGAAATAGAAATAAAAAAAATTTTTAAACACACTTTATTCAAAAGTGCACTAACGCCATTTATTGGTAAAGTCTTGAACGATATTCTTCATATAAAAACTAAATTAATTAATTGCCACTAATTGAACAATTATGTAGTGGATTTTTTAATTGATTCATGTATTGTCATCAGAAAAAAGTAACTTTAATATCGATTACAAATTCCACCCAAACAAACAGACAGACAAAGCAAGTAGAATAAAGCGTGTTAAAAACAAAGTGGGGTATATGAAATTAACTGTAAAGAATGTACCAAAATTTATATTGGAAAAACTTATCGAAATTTAGAAACTAGATTCAAAGATGAAATATACATATATATTAAAAATCACTAAAAAACTCCGAATACGCAGAATACATTTTATTAAGCAAACATAAAACCGGGAATTATGATGAAACATGCAAACTAATCTAGAAAATTAATGATAAGAGAGAAATATTAATCATTGAAAATTTAATTCTGTTTATGTTAAATAAATATTATCCGCAATGAATTTTAAATAATATAGAATTACTAGATAGCAATTTATTATTCAACTAAATACTAAAAGAAGAGAAAATAAATGAATTATTAAGCAAAAACAAAAGATTACGAGAATTATATAATTAAAACTTAATAAAAGATAAGTTTGAATATATTGTATATTAATAAAACTCCCGAAGACGGTATAGAAAAGTATCGGAAGCTCTGAGTTCATCAAATTTTACCCCTTCATCTGCACTTTTTAATCTCCAATATTTTTTTATCAAAAAATTTATTTTCTTGAGCTTAGTATTTAGAAAATATAAAAGAACCCTATCTTCTTTCCTTTCTCATTATTTTCGATCGAATAATAAATTTGTTACCACACACCAGTTGTTGCCATAGTTCTAAAGACCAAGTGACTGCCACCCACACAACTCCGACCCCACTGGGACAATTTGGCCCAAACTTCATAGGACTGTAGATTTTGTCTAGAGGAATATGCATATCGAATTTCACTCCTTATGGTTGTTTAGAATAATGGAAGTGTTTTTTTAATTAATTTAGAACAAGAAAGTGACTATTCAAAAATCATTTATTTAGAGTGTTTGCTGCACAATTTGCTATTAAAAACATTTCTAAATTTTCTGGAGTAAAATTTGTCTGCTTGTTGAAAATACATTTTTGAATACAGTCGAACCTCGATATCGCGAAAACCTCGATATCTCGAAATTTTTTCATTTACCTGCTTTTTCACTATTGATTCAATGTAATTTTTCCTCGTTATCTCAAAACATTTTCTCGGAAAAACTCGCTATGTCGAATTTTGACTTCGTGTGCCAGCGAAATGCAAAATATTTAAGTACGAATATGAAAAGAATTTGACGTTATAGTTAAACCGTAAGATCTAGAGCCCTGAGTAGAATGATCGAGTAACAAAAAGAGGGAAGTTAATTCTCTGACATGACATAATGTCATAGTACCTCCGTCCAGTAATTTTCACCCGTACTCCCCTTGTTTTCGTTAATCGATCATTTCACTCAGGGCTCTAGATCTTACATTTTGATTATACTTCCATTAAAGAATGCGCATTAGGAAAAAAAAAAATCACGAAAAAGTTTATCGTTCTTATTGGTAAGTCTCTGTTATGTTTCTGACGCTCGTGATGCCACATGGACATACCATTTGATTTCCTATTATTCTCTGTACTCACAGTATTTTTATTAAACTAAAATCATGATTACAAGTAACCCTCCATATCTCGAAACCTCTTTATCTCGTATTTTTTTTCTGCTTCCGTGAAATTCGACATATCGAAGTTCTACATATGTTACAGTACTATTTTTGGGGGGTTCCACTTCATCCTATAACTTATCCAGAGTCAGGAAGCTGCAGAAGTGGTTCCTCAGAGTCCTGCTGAACGTCCCCAAAGATTCTTCCGTTTCTCAGCATTTCACTATACTGAGTTCTGCTCATTTGTGTATAAGATTTTGAATTCCACTTTGCTTGTTACAACTCCTGTGAATATAGTGCTAAATCAAGATCGGCACAATTACCCTACCAGACAGGCGTGTGATATATATCTTCCTGTAAATAAAATTTAGAAGAATGAGTGTGTCGTATGTTGGTCTGGTGGGCCAAACTACCACCAGCATTACGTCTCCTGACGCCAAATAACCAATTTCGGTCATAGGAGGGCTGGCCACCGGGAATTTTCTTTCTCTGAGCGATTCTTTCTCGCCCATTTTCTCAAAATCTTTCAAGGGGAAGGTGTGTGATTAAAAATTGTTTTTAGACTAATGTGGTGTTGCTTTACAGGGTAGCAATTGGAAATTTTTCTCTATCTTTAATAGTTTTCGAGTTAGCAAATGGATGACCTTAAATTTGGGGATCGAAGTCAAATTTAAGTGCGGCAATGAATCCCCCCCCCCCATTACCTATAAACCATACTCATCAGATCTCGCCTGCCTGGCAGCTTTGAGATATCTGCCATGTTACCAGACTTTTTGGACACTGTACAGGGTGATTACAAAAGAACTTCACACTTTTAAAAATTTATTACATCAAAGCTATTCAGAATATAGCATACCACATACGGATTCTTAAAGAAAACTCTTGAAGTTTATTGTGACACAGTTAAAGATGTTCAATTTGCCCCCCTGTCGTGACATACATACAATCAATGCGGTAGTCGAATTCGTTCCAAACCCGCATTAACATGTCTCCATCAATCCCACGTATCGCTACCGTAATGCGTTCTTTCAGCTCGTCTAGGTCACGGGGAAGGGGTAGGGTGAAGACCTTGTCCTTTACACACCCCATAAAAAGAAATCACAAAGTGTGAGGTAGGGGCTCCGCGGTGGCCACTTTGCAAGTTCCAGGTTATTGTTTGCTCGACCAATCCACCGCTGTGATTTCTTTTTATGGGGGTGTCTAAAGGACAAGGTCCTCACCCTACCCCTTCCCCGTGACCTAGACGAGCTGAAAGAATGCATTACGGTAGCGATACGTGGGATTGATGGAGACATGTTAATGCGGGTTTGGACGAATTCGACTACAGAGGGGAATGTTGAACATCTTTAACTGTGTCACAATAAACTTCAAGAGTTTTTCATTAAGAATCCGTATGTGGTGTGTCTATATTCTGAATAGCTTTGATGTAATAAATTTTTAAAAGTGTGAAAGTTCATTTGTAATCACCCTGTATAATGTCCTGATTTGTTCATCTTGCTATCAGTAAATTATTTTGGATCAGGTCTTTCTTTTGCTGAGTTATCCCTGTGGTTTAAGTTTACCTGTAAACTTCTTGTTGTTGTTTTACCGGATATGTAATATTTTTTAACTTTAAGTCTGATTTAGCCACCCTATGGATGTTTAATCTTATTTGTAATATTTTTTGTATGTGGCTTTGTTACATTGCTCAGCGATCATTTCGTTTTGCTCATGTTGTAATAGGTTTGTGGCCTCCATACCCCATTCTAATTTTAGCACACTCTTTTGTCTAATTGTCGTTTAGCTAATATCTAACGTTTTTTGTTTTTTGGGGGGTTTGCTCTGTGTGTGGCGTGTGTTCACCGCGCTTGTTGCCTCGGTGGGCCAACTTGCAGTTTCTCGGCTTTGCCTATGATGCCGATACCAATATAGCTTAACTTTGGTATAGCCTAACTTTGGTATAGCTATAACTTCTGTAATATCGGAATTCTATGTTACGCAGCTGTTCCATTTTGAATAATTTTTTTTAATTACTGTAATATCTTGTTTGTAATTATCTTGTTTTTTTTGGGTTTTTTTGTTTACTAACTTACTGTAATTTTATTTAATTAATGTACTGTGCCTGCGGGTACCTAACTCACCGGTCTTTGACCATACCGACCCCGAGGACATCGATGTAATCCAATTTAACCTAATTAAATAAAAAAAAAATGAAAAATGAAGTTCGACTGAACGTTTTTAAACACGTTATATACCCAAAATCATTATCTACAAATTTCATGAAGCTGCATACTTGCAAAAAAAAAAATATGCATTTGCATAGAAATCCGGCCCCTAAATATGACCTTCCAAGGGTCAACCTGAATTGCAATGCAAAATTTCATTAAGATTGGTCCAGGGAATTGTATCCAATAATAACCAAGAAATAAATAAATAAAATACATGAACTCAGGGCTTCCGCTATTTTCCTATACCGTCCTCGGAGGATTAATTTATTGTTATTATTATTATTAAGAACTTATTGGTTTCATAAAGTCCGCCCCCTTCATATTTCCCATATTTTTTGAACGTAGCTTACCATAGGCATGTCCAACTTTACTATTTACTTTGGTTTTGATTGGCCCACTGGGGACGGAGTTACGGAGGTAGGAGTTAGAGGGGGCCAAGTGATATTTGAACTCCGGGCTTCCGCTACTTTCCTATACCGTCCTTGGGGAGATTAATGTCTTGCTGTTATTATTATTCAGCAAACATTTGCTCAACTGAATTGACGAATAAGATGGCTCTTCAAAGAGCTAATAAGCTGAAATCATTTGTGAAATTCTCAGAAAATGTGAAACACGCGGTTTTTGAATTTTGCATTATTTGAGCTATTTATTTTCAATTTGTTTATTTGAGAACTTCTATCAGCATTTGAATAAAGATCAACATCCAGATTATGTTGTTTAGAAATACGCATAAAATTAAAGCTTTGAAATGTCAAGATTTAAAGTGTCTGCATTAATTTGAAACAAATCTCATTCATAGACTTGTCTAATTCTAATAGTTTAAATTGTAATTGATTTATAGTCATTTTGAAGGGTATGTATTTTTTAAATATATTTTATCGGTTTTTTATTATAAATTTTGTATATTTATTGTAATTTATTGTTATTAAGTTATGATTTTGATTTTCGTATTTGATGTTTCTCAGAGGAGCGATTCCGTTCGAGCGAAGTAGAGATTGGGAGCGATGATGTTTTTGTTCGGAGGACACTCACCTTTTGTGAGGCAGAAATAAACAAATAAAAATAAATAAAAAGAGCTAGCGATAAGGAAATTTGAGGGAAAGTTTTTCGTTTATCGTTTGAAGGATGCCACCATTCCGATCGTGGAGGAAATCGAGGGAAAATTGAAGCAAGCATTTTTCACTGGCGCCTAATCTTGATGTGCGTTTGCGCGTCGTTTCGTTTTAATCACCTTTTGATGGTTGGAAGGGAGATGCTCTCTTCATTGCGTCATATTTTGTGTTGCGAAGGCTCAAAGGATAGGAAATGGGAATCCCGCAAACCCGCTCTCAGCGGGAGCCGAACTCTCGACCTCGGCGTGAAGATTAAGCCGGGGAGCGTTTGCCGGGAGATTATTGTCGTTCGGGATTTTGGATCGTTCGTTTGCGACGTCCACGGGGGGGATTTTGTTGTTGGTAACTTTTAACGCCGGCACTGCTCTCTCTTTCGTCGGCGGCATTTGAATTGGAAATGGATTTTAGATTGTAAAATGGAATGAATGATTTAAGCGTCATGGGGCTTGTGAAAATTCGATTTTTATAGCTGCGCTAAAGTTTTCAAGCAATCGATGAGATGCTGGATGGCGGGTGGGGGGTTCCGTAATTCATAAAGGGGATGCCACCTTTTGCTTTGGTGGTATTATAATCGACGATAATTAGGAAGCGCGTTTATCTCGTCCTCTACAGGATGGTGGAGGAAAGGAATGAGGTGGACGGTGTTGGTCCCTTTTGTTATAAATGGACGACGGCTAATATTTCAAAACTTTGCCCCTTTTATCATTGACACGGTTTACACGCTGTTTACTTGTTGTCTTCATCGCCGGTAATTGGCTGGCGAACAATAATAAAAGGAGATCCGAGGGCGGCTTTTAATTTATGATTGATCGATCGGCCACCGTGGAACTCCCCCTTATCCTTCCTTTATACATACCAGGCCTGCTCAGAAAGTAATGCCTCACTTCCTTCGGAAACTATTTGTTTGAAAATTATTAACATCATAAAACAAATGCATGAAAGTAATATCGTCACTGTATGAATCTTCAAACTATATTCCTGCACCGTTCTTCTTTAAATGGAGCAATTCGATCCAATTTGGCGTTGCTTCTCGGGTTTTCAAGTTTGTGTCAGGGCGAACATTATCGGGCTGTAGCAATGTTTCTGGAAACGCTGGTTGAGTTTAGTCGGAATCCTTGTGTACAGATCTGAATTGATTATCTCACATCCTCGAGAATCAAGCCATCAATGTTCCAAAAGGCATGGATCATGACTTTTCTGGCTGAAGTTGAAAAATGCTTAGTGTTGATTTTTTAGTTTAATGTATAACTTACTGCTAACTTTGAGTAAGAAAGATAGATTTGCTTAGTCTCTCTCCAAAACAGACAACTAAATTTGATAATACAATTAGTAAATAAATAACCCCGGGTCTTGTGATGGGTCAGCGGTCTAGTAAATTACGCCACATTCAAAATTACAGAAAATTTGATTTCACATTAAACCAATAAAATGACCACCTCTCCTCGAACATGTTGGAACGTCTCATAGTAAGCAGATGAAAAATAATTGCATATCTTTAAAAGCTGACAACAGCAGACGTGTAGTAGCATCCGTTAACACAGCAATTGTCACCGTCATGGGCAGAGCAAGAGACCTGTCGGACCTCCAAAAGGGGATGATCATTGGCTATCGGGCCAAGGGGGGGGGGGCAGCATTTCAGAAACGGCCACCTTTGTGAACTGCTCTAGGGCTGCCGTTGTGAAGGTGTACCGCGACTGGACGAACCAGACGGTTTCGAGCAACCGAAGAGGCAACTGGGGCTCCACGGGCCATCGATCCTAGAAGCGAGCGTCGGTTACGACGCCTGGCCAAGACCAATCGGGGTGCCACTGTTGAGCAACTGACACAGCAAATGAACAGTGGGGCCACTAGGCGGTCAGCACCAAGACAGTGCAACGATCCCTCTTGAGGTTGGGGCTCCGGAGCAGGCGTATGGTAACAGCAACTATGTTGACGCCTGTGCATGGACTATGGCCGGTGGACCTCGGCCGAGTGGCAAAGGGTTGCTTTCTCTGACGAGTCGCGGTTTCTGGTGAACAGAGTGGACGGACGATGGAGAATTCGCCGGGAAGCATCTGAGAACAGGCATCCCGACACCATCGTTGGCAGACGACAGGCTGATGGGGGAGGTGGGGCTGTTTGGGGAATGTTTTCATGGTATGGTCAGAGTCCACTGATACCGTTGGAGGGTACACTGAATGATGTTCGTTACCTGACGATCGTCGCAGACCAGGTACACCCCTTCATGTCGACAGTTTTTCCTCAGAGTGATGGCACCTTTCAACAGGACAATGCTCCCTGCCATATTGCCAAAATTGTCCACGACTGGTTCGAGGAGCATGAGGATGAATTCAAGCTACTCCCATGGCCACCAAACCCCATTGAACATTTGTGGGACCATCTCGATCGCTATGTTCGCAAGCTGGACCCTCCACAACGCACGGTGATGGAATTACGGGATGCACTGATCGCCGAATGGTCCCAGATACTTGCAACCACCTTCCGAGGACTTACTGACTCTCTGCCACGTCGACTAGCTGCTATGCTTCCCGCCAAAGGTGGATATTCCGGATACTAGCAGGTGGTCATATTAATGTGTCCCTACCCTGTATATTACCAAATGTATACAAGAATAACCAAGAAATAAATAAAATAAATAAATACGTTACAAAAAACGAATGATGTAAAAAATCAAAGAAATATTTACGCCCTTGATTACAAAGATTCTAACTAAGCCTCAAAATAAATTAAGCCCTTTTTGGTTGCAAAATTTCTGTATTATAATACGTTCTGTATGAACATTAGAGCCGGTTGATTGAAATTTAATTAGTGTGAGAAAGTTGAAGTAATTACAATTGTAATTAGGCCTAATTGATTGAAATTGCTATAGTTGACTTTTATCTTTTTTTTTCTCTTTCTTTTTTTTTTTAATAATTTTGGTCAAAGATGTAGTTAAGCCCTTCTGTACGCCACCTCCTCAATTGTATTTCTGCTTCACAGCTAAAGCTCCTTCTTGGAATGTTTACAAGACTTTATTTGTAAAGCAAATCGTTTACAGGCGCCATTTTAATAGGTAACTACACATGCGCTATCTGTCGGGATGTCGTGCAATTGCGCACACAAAACGCGGAAAATTTCATATTTTACTTATTTTTGTCTGCGCAATAGTCGCATCTACACATGGATAGAGAACAGTCTTTATAGAATTTGCCATTATATACAAGTTCCGTGTCATCGTCTTCTCTCTCGTCACTTTCCTTTAAAGATGTAGGTTAATTCTAATGGGTTGACCGAGTGAGCTTTTGCCAACGAGGCCACCTTCACTTTCATTTCACGGTTTGCATTTAGAATAAAAAAAAATAATAATATTTAAATTGAAAAAAGAAACAGGTTCTTTCTTGCACCCCCTCCTTCAGTGTAAATCACGATTAAGAATGTAGTTGGATTTGTTATTCTAATAGAACACAAAACTTGGAATATATTTGGTGTAAATAGTGAATGCACGATGCATTATAAGCGTTAATAAGGTGAACATCCAAAATTAACTCAAAAATCGAGAGCTTGTTCTGTGGTGCGAGGAGTAACACCTGTAGAGGCGAAACGGTTTAGTTTTAACGAGGAGACAAATTGAAATTTTAAAAGGTTTTAAAGTGAAAAAATAAATGATAATAATTATAAAAAAAATGGCGATAAATATTAATAATTAGCGGAATAAATCTCCGCACAAGCGCAAAGTAGACAAAGAGCGATGACTGCGGCCATAAATTGTCTCGCTTTTTCTCCTTCTAATGTCGTTCTCGCTGGACACACACTCTCACATATAAACACAGCCTTCAGACGCTTTTTTTATTTTCGTTTTTTTTTTTTTTTACTCTCCCCCTCCGGGTGGGATGTAATATAAAAGTTAGAGGAGGGGGGTTATTGAAGATGGGGTAGCTGAGGAGGGTGAGCGACTACCCATGGGGCTCATCATCTACTAACCCCAAATGCCATAAGGATTGAAGGAGGGGGGGGGGGTGAAGGAGGAGTGCTCTCTCGTGACCTTAGGGGTCACGAAGGGGCGCTTAGTTCCGGAATCCTTCCCCTCTCGCGCCATGCACGCTTGCACGCGCGCCTCACGTCGCGGCGCCATACATTGACTTCGTCCGTCCCACCTGCCCTAGCCGCTTTCACCTTTCTCCAGACCATAGATTTCGTTGTAATTCCTTTAATATTATTATTATTATTAATAATAAAATAAATTATTATTATAATAAATTTAAATTTTTTTAATAAAAAATTTTTTTGAGCTGCTCGAGGGCGCTGTGATAAGAGATTTGTATACTTAGGTGCGCTCTTTCTTTCCCATTATTTTCACTCTCTCCTCCCGGAAACTCGTACTTTACCATCTCTGGAAACTCCCGGGGCACCACTTCCGCGAAAAAGGCATCGCCTTGAAGGTCGACTGTGACGTTGCCATGGCGACCTGAAGCGCATCTTCTTCGCCTCTCGGTCAGCGCCTGCGCTCTCCGTTCGTCTTCCAACTCCTTTGATTGCTTCGTAGGAAGACCACTATCGTAATATATTAACTTATTCTCGTATTTCTATAAATATTTGAAGTTATAAATTAAAGATTTAAAAATTTTGTCCTTTGAGCTTCTCTTTGCTTTCTGGTCGAATTTCATATTGGTTCTTTCTAGAATAATTAATAATAAGTTCTTAAATTCTTTCTTTATAATAATAATAATAATTATTGATCTAAGAAGTTTAAATGATTAATTTAAATTTAAATGAGTTCAGTCTCCTTTTAATGGGGAAAATCGTAAAATTAATAAAAACAAAAAAATAATAAATAAAGTCACCAATCTTGAAAAACGATGAAGGAACTTGTGAGATGGAAGAAAACTCAAAGGATGTAGTTTGTTGCAGATGTTGTTGATAGTAGAAATAAACCCAGTCTATTGAGGATGTAGATGAAGTCTTGTGAAGATAATGTTGATACCAAACATAAAAATCATACCAAAAATAACAAATAACATTACTAAAACATTAATAACCACCACCAACCTAAAAACAACAATCAATCAAAATAATAGCACAAATATCAATTTCAAAGAAATATGTCAAAATAATAGAGAAAAATGGAACACTACAAATATAATTTATCAAATACCATGTAAAAATTGTGAACATATCTACACAGGTCCAACTAAACGACAATTAGAAATAAGATTAAAAGAACATGAAAGTCACTTCGCCACAAAGACAAAAACAACGATTTAGTAAATCATTGTATCAAAGAAAACCACACACCAGATTGGAATAACACAAAAATCATTGGAAAAGAAGAAAATTATAAAAAAAGATTAATTAAAGAAACAATAAATATCATTACAAATAACAAAAATTTAGAGATAAACAATAAATGGACACTACTTTTAAACAACAATCACTCTAGTATACAATAGCCAACAATCATAACAACAATTACAACCAACTTAGCTTCATCACCTTTATATCAATTGTTAAATTCTTATTTCAACTGTTTTCACCATTCAAAAATATTTAATCCAACTGATGATGAGAAATATTCTCGAAAACGTTTTTTTATATAAATTTTATCCCAAATATTTGGATCACCCTCTTCAAAATTTCATCTGTATTTCAAAACCAACACTTCCTTCAAGATTATCGTTTTCCCCTATCAACATTATCTTCACAAGACTTCATCTGCATCCTCAATAGACTGGTTTTATTTCTACTATCAACAACATCTGCAATCGACTACATCCTTTGAGTTTTCTTCCATCTCACAAGTTCCTTCATCGTTTTTCAAGATTGGTGACTTTATTTATTATTTTTTTTGTTTTTATTAATTTTACGATTTTCCCCATTAAAAGGAGACTGAACTCATAAAAATTAAAATAATAATAATAGTAATAATAATAATAATAATTCAGTTCAAATTTTATTCCATGTAAGAAAAAAGGAAACCAGCGACGGCAAAAGCCAAAATGCTGGGACCTTAGAACATAAAAAAAAAAAAATCAAACAAACTAACCGTCTATATAATTGTTAAAGGCATTAAGAAACTAAACTGATTAGATAAATACAATCCTTGGCAAAAAAAAAATATAGGTTAATTTTTTCCATCGCAATTTATTATAGAAAAGGAAAGCCATATCACTGTAAATATTGAACACATTTGAAAGAGCCGGGTTTATTGCAAAGTACTGTACTGACTAACAAAAAAACATTGGATTTTTTTTCCAAAATGAGCAAACTTGTAATACATACATTGGAAAAAAGAATGCGGTTATCACATTCAAGAGTAATAAATATGCGATATTTCATTTACGTAATCAGTTTTAACCATAGAAAATGCCACAAATTAAAATATGCATTTACATGTATTATGAGAAATCACTATATATATACTTAAGCAATGTCACAGGTCAAAAAAAATGCAAAATGCGTTGTACAATATTTTGACGGACGGTCATTGCCTTGGCGTGTGAGATAAAAAAAGATACTATAAAGATCTATTCGCACTATCGACGGTCTATGCGCAATCGTCACCACCAAATCACGGATCGCCAATGATCTCTTTGAAAATTTTGCTTATGTATGTGAATGTTATTATTCAAAGTGCCAACAAATAATAAGGCGAAAAACACACACAAAAAAAGAAAAAATGGAAAAAAAATGAAAAAAAACTTTCAATACTACAGGAATCGGACCCGGACCAGCAAATCCGCAGAACCTGACGTTAACCACTGCGCCACCGCTGTTAAGTTGTATACCTTTCTTTCCACTTGGCTCTACAATAATAAACATAAAATATTTTATTTTTTTTCTCCGAAACGAAAGGCCATTGAGTCAAATCCTTTTACACAGAAGGTATATCAATGTTGTAGATTGACCTCCTAAAATTTCAACCAAAGAAATGAAATAACCGTCTTTGCTTGGCGCCAAAAGTTTGAAGGAGGGCGAGAATCCATCGGCGGTGAACATCATAAGGCAAGGACAGCAACTCCTGTCCATGATGGCATCATTGCACGAACAATTGAGCTGATAAGGGACAACAGGCGGATTCGTGTCCGCGAATTGGCTTCAATACTGAACATCAGCACTGGCAGTGTGGAGAGCATCATCCACGATAAGCTGAAATTCAACAAGATCTGTGCCAGATGGGTCCCTAAACAACTCTCCCGAGGATCACAAAACCACTCGAGTGGAAATCTCTTCCATGCTGCTGCAGCGATAGGACAGGGAAGATGACAGCTTCCTAAGGCGTGTTGTGACCACCGACGAGACATGGATTCATCACCCTACTCCTGAAAGCAAGCGTGCGAGATGGAATAGCGACACACTGACTCGCCACGACCCAAGAAATTCAAGAGGACACCGTCGGCAACGAAAATGATGGCGACTGTATTCTGGGGCATTAAGGATATCATTCATGTCGATTTTCTGGAAGAACGTCGAACATAAATGCACCCTACTACTGTTACATTTTGAGGACGTTCCTGAAGCCGGCACTAAGGCAAAAACGACCAGGGCTCCTTACCAGTAGCGTTTGTTTTCTGTAACACAGCGCTACAACACACGCAGCCAAACTGACTATGGACACACTGACGGAACTCAAATGGGACATCTTACCACATCATCCATACAGCGCGGATCTCTCCCCTTTCGACTATCACCTTTTTGGAGCACTGAAAGAGTTCTTGGGAGGGCTTCAATGAGGAAGTGAAAAAGGCTGCCCTGACGTGGTCTGAAGATTTCTACAGAACCGGTATCCAGATGTTCCCAGAGAACCAAGGAGAGTTCTTTGAGAAATAACTGGCGTATGTGTGTGTGTGTTTGTTGTTTCTTGATTTTATACAAAAAAAAGTCCAGATCAAATTTGAACGCCCCTCGTATTTACCATTGAGCAAGTATTGATGGATAAAGGGATTGGTTTTACGAGTAAAGGCAATCTTAGTTTTTTCAATATTACAGTTAAGTCCATTCTTTAAAGACCAAGTAGAGAATTCATTAATATCTATCTGCAAGGACAAGCAATCGTTTTTAGCTTTAATGATACGATAAATCTTATTGTTATCAGCATAGAGAAGATGATTCTGAGATATTTTAAACGATAAATCATTCATATAAATTAAGAAAAGATGCCCTAAAGAACTTCCTTGCGATACACCTTCTGTTGCAGAAAATTGGCAGTTGTGACTATATTATTGATCTTAATGAAACAACTCCTATTGGTTAGAAAGTCTTTCAAAAGCTCCAGGAGAGGCCCAACAATTCCTATTCCTCTAGTGGTTTATACAATCAAAAGCCAAAGACAGATCAAATTGTATGCAATCAATCTGTGCGCTGTTGCTAAAAGCCTCATCGACCGCTCCAGCAAAGGAGACCAGGTTTGTGGTGACAGACCTTCCCCTCCTAAATTCATGGTGCAGATCAGCAAGCCATTGATCAACAGCGGGGGCTAGCCAATTAAAGATCAGAGTCTCAAACATTTTTAAAGTAGTGAGAAAAGACATGGGTCTGTAGTTACCCATCTCAGTCTCATCCCTCGCTGGGATAAATCTAGTCTCTCAGACATTTAATAAAATTTTAGCGAGTGGGCTAGCAAAGAAATATTTACAGCCCTGTAACAAAGAAGGGAATATCTTGTCCGCCCCAAAAAGATCTTTTAAGCTTAAGATCTTGTATGACTTTAATCACCTCAGTTTTATCAAAGGAATCATTGATAGAGAGGTTGGTGAAATTGTCCCAGCCTCCCCTGTATCCTGGTAGATCATCTTGTTTAAATAATTGCTGAAAATTGTCAGCAAACATTTTTCCAATGTTCTGAGGATTTGTTAAAAATTGCTCATTTTTTTTAATCATTGAAATTTTAATTTTAATTTTAACATTGGAGGATATAAAATCCCAGATGGGTTTGGTTTATTTTTAAAGTTTTTCCTAGTTACATAGTAATAGTAATAATAATAATAATAATAATAATAGTAATAATAATAATAATAATAATAATAATAATAATAATAATAATAATAAAATTAAATAAATGATTTATCTAAATTCTTCAATAGCTTTAGATAATAGCATCCAAAATATATCAAAATTGGAAGCTCATTACAGTAGTCTAGACTCATGTTGAATATAAATAAAAATTTTGTCAGTACACTATAAAACTAAACAAAATTTTGTCAGTAGGTCGTATAACCGCCGCGAGCTTCAATGCTTCAATGCCTCGACTCTTACATGCATACACTCATAAAGATGGTTGATGTCGTCTTGGTGTAGGTTGTTCCAAGCTTCCAGAACATGCTGGCGCAATTGTGGAATTGTTGCAGCTGGTGTGGAGCGACGATGACGTTCCGTTCCAGCATGTCCCACAGATTCTCAATTAACGACAACTCTGGAGATCATGGTGGCCAGGGAAGTAGAGCCTGCAAGCAAATACTGGCAGTATGTGGACGGGCGTTATCCTGCTGGAAAAACATGTTATCCTCCTGTTGCAAGAAGGGCAGAAGAACAGGTTCTACAATCTGCTGGACGTACCGAATGCTGTTCATTGTTCCATCCACAAGCGCTAAGGGTGATCGTGAGTTGTAACGGATCGCACCCCACATCATTGCGCCAGGGTTCTGTTGTTCTTCGCCGCACACGTACACGTCCATAACTGGTGTACAGGCAGAATCTGCTCTCATCACTAAAGACCACAGACCTCCATTCGGTTCTCCAGTCGGCTCTTTCGCGGCAACGGCGCAGGACGGTGTTCTTGCAGAAGTGGGAGTCTGGCTAGAGGGATCCGTGCCCGCAGTTCTGCAGCTAGCAAACGGTTACCAATGGTCTGCCTTGACAAAGCTGGTGCCACTCTAGCCCTTATCTCTGCTGTGGGCACCGTACGGTTGATCAAAGCTTTTCGTACGATCGACGGTCTTGGCGTGGATCAGTAGTGCATGGGCGTCCAGAAGTAGATCTACGTGAGTGCGTTCTTTCCGTAAACCGCTGCAGTTGTTGTCACCACATCTACAGTCAACTGTTTCAGTGCAATGCAGATGCCAAACTGACGATTTCATGCAAATCTGGTTGGAACAATTCTTCTCCAAGAGGGGGGCATGAGAGCCACCCTGTACAACGTCCTTCTGGACGTATTGTCTTGCAATTTGAACATTTCTTGTTTGCCACCAATGCTACATGTGTGCAAAATTTCAAATAAATCGACCCTTTTTTTTTTTTGCCAGCAGTGTATACTCGCGAAGTTGGTCGTTCTGTCGTCAGTTTTTTTCGAATTTTTTTGATTTTGACTTCATATTCGGATTGAGCATCAAAAAGTGAGTAAAAATTTTAATAGGGACACATGTTCCATCTACTCGGTAATAGGATCTCATTTGGCCGAAATGATTAACTTTAACCGTCATTTTAGCCATTTAAAAACACCATAGAATCGAGTTATCTATGAAAGAAGGTGCTAAAATGTGGATTAAAAGAAAGACACCCTAATTCTTAACTTCACTGACCTCTATATAGGATCAAAATGGAGTTTATAATTAAAGTCTGTGGGTTTGCTTTTCCGGCAACAGCACTCACAAAAACAGATTCGGGCTCGCGAGTAATATCTTTCATTAATTTTAAGTTAACGACATGAGCCAGCAATTGAGTTTTGATAAAGTCAATAAAGCAGAATTGTTGGATTGAATGGAAAAATTTAAAAAAAAAAGAAAGCTCTTGACTAACTACACTCATGATCGTTTTAGAATCAAATAAGCTGTTCTTAATGAAAGTTCTTCCTAAATAAGTGCTCGGTGATTGACATTGAGGATCCCCAAGATTCTCATTAAGGTTCCTACTTTTTGGCCGACCATTCAATAAGAGCGGTGGCCTATGTATTAATTTTTTTTTCTGAAATCGTCCTAAAAACTCGACATGGACGGATTGTTCGCATTAAGACGAATAATTTTTAGTAAATAAATGGTTTGACTCTGATGAGCCATTTTGGAGATATGACAAAGTGGGAGGAGCATATTCACATTGATACAAAAATATAAAACTTATAAAAACAAATAATCCAAATAAATAAGTGTAATTAAATGAATTAAAAAATAAATAAAATACGTAAAAAATACATTAAAATAATTAAGTAACTAAATGAATACACAGAGAGTCAAATTCATTGGACATAGCTGTATTTCGGAAATAGTGTGTAAAATGAACGATGTGACCATGCTAGCAGGGAATAGGATAGGTGCTCTCTTTTGGAACCAGTTTGGACTTTGGTCGCCATCTTGGGTCAAGGCTCATTTACTTAACTGGGAAAAGGGGGTCATGCGGCATATCAAAGAATCCTGGAATGTTTTTTCTTCCTGGAATCGGATTTCAGTTATCTGTTGTGGTTCACAAGTTATTAACAAAAACATTGATGTTACCCCATTGTTGGTTACAGTCATTGGAGAGGGCACTAATGAAGGAGGAGAGGATTCCATACCATTGCTGCTGATTTCAACGCCCGGTACCCGGAAAGAGAACAAATCGCGCACAGTATTGTCACATATGTGATATCACATTTCAGAGATTCTGTGACTGTTGAACATATAAAGCTCCTACTCGTCGCCCAAAAAATCAACTGATGTTTTAGAAGTGGTGTTAGCATTTGCAAAGACTGTGGAGTCCGCCAATCATCCATAGCTTGGATTTTGTGTACCAACAAGTGGATTTCATTCAATGTTCAGATGCATCAAAAAACCATCCGATAGACTCTGATGGACAGCTATCGACTAGATCCTTCATTTGCACTTAACATTGTGTTGAGCGATGAGGCCAATTTTTATGTCCATGGTGAGGTGAACCGTCAGAACATAAACTATTGGAACAATACGAACCCTCACTGGACAGATCTGTACGGTGATATGGGGCACCTGTTTAATTGAATCAGTTTTCATAGACTACCCTAAATGCTGATGAGTACCTGCGAATGTTACAAAACACTGTGTTCCCGTCACTGACTGAAGATGGAAGTTTTTGACTACGGACGTCAAAATAGATTTAGAGTCTGAATAAAACGGACTTTTACTAAAAAGTGAGCCACCTGGGGGAAGAATTTTTAAAGTTTCCTATTTTTGGGAAACGGTTTTTTTAGTGTCTACTCTTGGTACTTTCAAAAATGTTAAAAATTTTTGTTTGCAGATTTTCGGTTATCTTCACACAACTGTTCTGCTTCCATTCTTCTTTATAGCCTGAAAGAACATGTTTCAATCTTTAGATGCAAAACAGCTTATTTTTAGAACCCCTTTTATAATGAAAAGAACATTGTTTGGAAAAGATGTGTGATCTGTGACTGTCATCTCCATGAAACTATTGCTGATCATTCCAGTCAAATGAATATGAGTTCTACTTGACGCGTTGTTTTGCCCCCTGTTTGCTCCAAACTAAAGATCTGAGGAAGAGAAGAGATTTCAACTCAAAATCAAGTTTTGAAACCTCGTTTTCCCATTCTTTATTTGGAATAGATTGATTGATAGATTGATTGATTGGTTGATAAGTACCGAAAGTGCTTTATGCTATTACTGTAGGGAAACGTCTGTCTGTCCGTCCGTAACTCTAACTTCTCGAAGGCTATGACAGATTTTCAAAATCTGTTTTCGTCAATCGATTAATATGGTTCACGACACGAACCAGTCACAAATATGATCGAAGTCGGTTCATTGGCACGTGCACAAATAGTACCTTTATGACCTCACCTAGCAATTTCCAGTGGTAAGATACAGTAAGTAATATATCAAACAAATCATAACGACAAGCTGTAAGCGATTATAACTTTATTAATTACTGTTTCCGCCAAGTGATAAATATGGTTCCGCGCATGAACCATTTTGAAAATGGTCGTAATCGGTACAATGGCACGTGCTCTAATGGTACCCTTAAGACACCCTCTAAAATGTTCAGTGATAAGATACAGTAAGTGGTACATCGAATAACTCGAAATGATAAAATAAAAGCGAATAAAACGTTATGTAAGTTTTCTCCCATGTATGCTCATATTCGGAGATCTTGCTGGCCACTCGATGCGTTGAATATCCTCACTTTGCAGAAGTCCTCCACAATCAGAACTCTGTCAGGACATGCATTTTCGTCCATGAGAGTAAAATCTGGACCTATGGTAAATCCGAATCCTCTAACATGACCTTCTAGCGAAATTGTTTCAGTAGTACATGTTTTAATGATACCGTTATGGTACCATTAGAAATTTTCCATGCTAAGATAGGGCATGTAAAATATCAAACAAGTAATGAGATGCCATCAAAGAATAGTTATAAAATTCGTAGATTATCGAATTTGAATCACTGGAACTTGTTTCAAGGTTTTTAAAAGCAATTCAAAAATTTTGGAAATAGGTTTCAAATAGTTTAGGTGACGGCGATTAGTTTAGCCTTTCGATACTTGGTTATGTCATTCCTTAATGGTAAAGTCAGATGTAATAAATTTTCACTCTCTCCAACTACATTTGATGGTCAATGACTTGGTCATTGGATCGGCCGGTGGGATCCTGTAAATTGGCCACCCCGTTCCCCAGACATCATACCGCTTGATTTTTTCCTGTGGGGCCACTTGAAAGAACTTCTGTAAGTTGTGAATCCAAAGCTAACGTCACCTTCAGAAACGCATCCTACAGGTCTGTCCCCGACCTTCTTGTGCTCGTGCATAATGGATGGATAAAGCGCCTTGAGTTTTGTGTCCAGCAGCAGGAACAACACACTGAACATCTCCTTTAGCTGCTGCAACCCAGTTTTCGGTGTGTGTGATTTTGTTTGGAAAGTGTCAATGTTTTTGTTAATAATTTGTGAGCCACAACAGATAATTAAACTCCGATTTCTACTGTATTGGTTGGGGTTTCTTTCCATCACTTTTATTTTTTGCTTTGACAGAGGATATGCTCTCTATCTGAAACGTCAGCTTTTTTCAGGGTCTTACCATTCTGTATTCCAAGGTTTTTGCGTTCGTCCGTCATGTTCTCACTACGCTAGTAAACAAATTTTAATAAACTTTCTGCTTACGTTGCTTTTCTATGGTTTCTTGTTGATTGCGAGTAGGGCATCAGTTTTGCCGAAATGTCAACGGTTCGGAGCTTCATGTGGTATACTAACTTAAAATATTCACCTGTTTGATGCTCTTTCTATTGATCCTTTTCTCATTGATTTAGTAGGTCTCACTTTCATCGCCAAGTCTTACATGCATAAGTTATAAGAATGAATATTTCCTTACACGAGATTTGGATTGCAAGACGAGTCGAAAGAATCTTGATATTCGGCTAAATTAATTTATTAAATTATAATTTCTTTTTCTTCTGTAATTCGCTTGATAATCTGAAATGAAAAGCGAAAAAGGGCGCTGAATAAAATATGAAGACGGGCGTGTGCCGATGCCTTCTTCGTCGTTCTTTCTGTCTATCTTTAACATTTTTTTCGTTTTAATAAGGGGATCCCTGGATTGTGAGCCCGTCAGCGTTTTTTTTTTTTTTTCTTTTTTTTTTTATTCTTTTTTTCCTGGGGTATCAGTGATGTCATCAGCAAATCGCGCCCACCGCTCAACATGGCCGATTACAAGGAGCAAAAGAGAACAACAACATCCGCTTTCGATAGGGAGGGAGAGAAATTTTTCACTCTTCCAGATGATTATCGGAGACATTTAAAGTGGTTGTTTGTAGCTATTCCCCCTTCACCTCAAGACTACCCCCTCTTCACGATCCCCCCCTTTGTAAATAGGCGCGTTCATCCCCTTTAAATAAGCCATTTGAGTAGCGAATTTTTTTGTCGGGCTTGATTTATTATTGACGTTGTTATTTATTAATTATTTTTGGTGTTTGCTCTCCGAAAATGTCATCCGCTCCATCGTGACCGGTGAAAGCGGAAACCGAGAACGGGATCGCCGTGTTTTGCATACTGACGACGGCCACAAGGTTGTCGAGCTGGAGCGGAGAAAGTTATTTGCGCTCATTCAAAACGGACTTTTTTTCCCGCCCTTTTAAAGCAATTCATTAAACTTTTGATGCATGGCACACAAGCTTGCATTCTTGTTAAGTCTGGCGTTCATGGTAATACAGTGAAACCTGTCCGAGGTGGAGATTCTAGAATTTCACGGTCACGTGGTCGCATTTGCTTTAAACGGAAGATTGCCTTGTTTAGCTATAAGAAATCAATGTACTGAGAGGGTTGAAGCAGTAGCAATTTACGTAAAACTCTTTTTCCATTGTATGTCGTCTCTGAAGCATAATTTCCATTGGAGAAGACCTTTGAGTGAAATAGCATTTCCACATACTTTTTAGAGTCCGGCTAATGTTCTTGGACGATGATCTTGTTCTAATAGGCCAAATCCAGCGTTCTTATTGTGATCCTGTATCGTAGTATCCAGCTATGTTTCCTTAGCTCTGGTATAGTTGCATGATTTTTTTTTCTAGATATCGAAATTGGTATAAGCAAATTTCCAAAACTTGGGAGAAACTTGGGAACACCCTCTGGGGGTTCGGAAGTCGATAGAACTGAGATTAATGAAGATCTTACAATACAACATTATGGACTCCACCCGTTTCGGCATTTACTCACGCTTTCGTCAGAATATACAGAAAAATGGCACGCAGCCTTGGGTGGTCACCCAAAAATAGCATACATGTTGATTGGTAAAGGTTACTACAGGCTCGTGATCCACATTATACAGTAGCTAACCATACAGGATTCTTACCACCATACAGTATCTACCAGAATCAATAGAAGGTATGGTCCTAGGACTCTGTTCTAAAACGCGTCTAATGTAGACTTTTGCAATAATAGCACCAGCTATTGAGCACTTACTGAATTACACGCTGCAACCCGAGGGTTTATCCAACACCACCTAAAGATAAGGCCTTAGTACCAATACCGCCTAGAGAGAAAGCCTACTCACGGAAAAATCATACATTGTTACATCACCTACGGTAGGGACAATTTCGGGCTTATTATTGGTAGAAATATGATTAACAATACCCTACCGTAGGTGATG
>JAHWFO010011261.1:1933522-1965491 GCA_023313115.1 Rhysida immarginata
ACACGCCCAGTTTTTCTTTCGTTGAACAGAGTATAGGTGGTGTTGGTTTATCTCGAAGGCCTTGCGCAGTCTGAAAACTACTGTACTGTACATCTGCTTACTAGTTTTCACATTGGTTTTGAAAACGTTTTTCTAAACATGTCTTTTTTTTCAGAGATTCAGTGAACGCTCAACAGCTGGCGTTAATATCGCAAAAGTCTATACATTGTTAACGATTGTTTTAAGATTCGTAGCATTGGGAAAGTTACAAACTTTTTTTTTCTCGCATTTTGATTGTCACTGGTTTTGACGTCACTCAGCGGCTTTATTCCATCCCGCTCCATAGAGGTCTATGCTTTTTTTGAGAGGACTTCGATTAGTTTTTTAAAGCACAACATAACTTCGATATTTTTTTTACCTTTATTATTTCTGAACTTAAATTCATGTATTTATTTTCTACTTGTTTAATGTTAGACTGCCAGTTATGCTTTTCTTTTTATGAACTTTATTTTCGATGTACAAGACTTTTCTGCGAAGTATATTATACAATTTTTATGAATAATTTGATAAAAAGAAATTAAGATCAAATATTTATACTTAGATATATTTTTTAAAAAAATCATAAAATTAATTCGTTAAAAATTAATTTTTAAAAAATTATATTTCATAAAAAATTATATATAGAAACAAGGATAAAAATTAACATTTAATTGATCAAATACAATCATCAACCAAACGGCAAAAATTTAAAAAAGAAATTAAAGGAACAAAAGGGCGCTCAAAAATCACCTAACCATAGTAGTCCGGGCAACAATCCAACCTTCATTGTTTCCAATAAACGAAAAAATATTGATTGTTAAAATCCAAGTTGGAAATAACGAATGTTACACCGTTACTCGGACTCGTATGATCAGGTGACTTTTCCGCGACGGGGTCTGTCTTCGTAGGCCTCGAGCCAAACCGTAGCCAACGAAAAAGACAGGCCCCAACACTGAAAAGTCACATGATCATCTTAGTCCAAGCAACAATGTAACCTAACCTAACCAGGAAGTCCAGTCTCTTTAAGCCACGGTCTATAGAAGTAAATGGTCGTTCAACTCCCGTCTTTTTCCATTGTTAAGGGAAGCTAGGGAAGCAATGGACTTTCTGCGCTCTATGCGGCACCTAGCGTTATCTGAATTTCCTAACTTGTAAAGTTATTTTATTTATTTAGTTGATGCCCAAAATTAACAGTGAGCTATGTAATGCATTCAATAGTTGGATTGTCAATTATTTCTTTAAGATTATGTAGAATACATTAATTCGGCAGTATTATGCCAATAATTCCGGGTGCATTGAATCTGAAAATGAAACTAAAATTTCTAGCTCACGATAGGGCGGCGCTGCATGCGTTTTTAGTCCGATTGTACATGCAGCGCCATTTTTCAATTGAGTTACCCCTCCCCCTATCGGGAGCTAGAAACTTTAGCTTCATTTTTCAGTGGAGTTGGATGACCATCTACTGTCTAAAGACTATGCTTTAAGCCTATCTTTTGCTTCTTCTTTTAAGGCTTGTCCAGCAACAACATCACTAAAAATGTTAGCACCTGTAACTAGTGCTTTTTTTCCCTAAATAAGGAGTTACTTTTCGTAAGATCAGTAAGGCCCATCTTCCGATTGAACTGAATAAACTTGTTTCATTTTTATATCGATCTCCCGTTTCCGAGATATTTATTCTTAAAATCAGGGACTCCTTTGTGGGACACACTATATTTGTAGCCTATTCTGATTCATTTTGAAAATATAATTCGTTGATAATATTATTCGACTAGAAGCGAACCCACCCGATTGTATAATCGGGAAACAACCCATTGTTAGATCTTTTCTTTGTTGTGACAGTCCACCGTCGCTGATTTTATATATATGGTGATGAATTATTTCGCAACTGAATCCTAAATCGTAGAGGTTACTAACTCGATGAGAGCAGCGCCATTTCTTGAAGAGATACATAGGGTGTTTCTGAATAGTCTATATAAAATTCCAGGATATGTTCCAGACATCAAAACAAGCAGAAAATATCATATGAACGTAGGGCCGAAAACGCTTCTTTCTAAATGCTTCAAATATAAACAATCAAGCCTTAGAATAGTTTCATTTTGTTCTTCAAGCGGATTGATACCAGCTTGAACATGCGCGATTCGTTTTTAGTTCATAGATAGCGGGACTGGACTATAGATGTCGACGCGCCCATAAATCTAGCATAAACTCGCATATGTTTCCTGAAAGACAAGAGCTTCCAGCAGGTAGTGTTGCGTTTTGAAACATGGCCAAGGATTAGTATGTTCTGTCGGCTTATGGTGTTTTTTCAGTATGTTTTATATAGCGTTCCATTAATTTCACTTTCTGGAGCACCTCATGCTCGGGGGTAGGTTTCTTTCAGCACGTCGTGAAATTTGCTCATAGCAATGCCTTTCCGGAGATTTGTTTGACGTCCGGATGTCTTCCAATGACAATAGCGGCTTCTTGCAAACACAAGGCTGGCACCTGGTTTTGAATAAATATTTTCGCAGAGAGAAAGAGAGATAGAGAGAGAGAGAGAGAGAGAGAGAGAGAGACAGAGAGACAGAGACAGAGAGTCAATGTTTGACAACAAACAGTCAAAGCTGCTGTATTTTGGCATGTTGCTTAAAACAAACTCGATAACTTACTGGTCGTTAATGTTTGACTTGGTCGTGTATGTTTTTTGGTCATGGATTTTCCAGGTCCTGTATTGTGATGTGTATAGTGGTGAGTTTAATGCAGTTTAAGGAATGTGAGCGTTTTTATAGCGCGAATCTGGATATAAAAAGGTTGGACTCCAAAAAATAGAAATAATATAAGTAATCTAATCTATAATATTCTTATAAACGTCCACTAAAATATCGTTTGATTTTATGAAGAAATTCTACAAAATTTTATTGATTTTTCTCAAAGACAGACAAAATTTCTGTCCCATAAATATGTGAGTTTGCCACGCGAAAAGGGACCTGAAAGGAAAATAACAGTCCAAGAAAAACACGTTTAAAGTTTGAAGAAGTGTACGAACTTGGTATGGAGCTAATTAAAGTAAAGTTGAAGCTCCACTAAGGTAATGTAACCAAACAGGGCACACCAGAGGTTCATGCAAACAAAAACATTAATTCAATGTGTGCGCTGTATAAGAGTCAATTGAAACTGAGGCGCGTGAGAAAAATAATATAAAAAAAATTGTTGACTATATTTTATTGTGCTACGATTAGATTTAATCACATCAAAAACACGATTCGGCTTTTTTTTATAATTAATGTATGAATGACTGTATGACCTATGTTATACCAAATATCAATGATTTGCTTTTTTAGTGCTTCACACATACTAAACTGTCTCTGACGAGCCTAAATATCTCTTGATAGAATCCCCCATAAGTTCTCAATAGGATTTAGGTCCGGAGATCTTACTGACATTCATACAGAGTGCTTGTAACTAGTTCAAAGTTGATCCGCACATACGCATATGAAAGTTTTGTTAATAATAATAATAATCTAAACAACCGGCGGGTTGCCCCCAACAGGCCGAAGCCCAACACGGGGTTTTCTTTTGATAATAAAGGACAATCACAAACATCCATGCCCCAAGCGGGATTCGAACCCGCGACTTGCTGGTTGCGAAAGTGTTATATTGTTGAAAAATCCAGTATTTACAAGCAGCTTCTTCAGCGAATGGGAAGAAGATAATTCTTTAGTGTTTGCTGATATTTTTCTGCATTTTGTTGACCATTTTGTGTTTTTGTAGATGGTGATATTTTTCTGCATTTTGCGAATTGACATTCCTTGAAGATTTGCCTATCATCTCTTGGAGTTGTAGATTTCGGTTGGTCAGAACGTCATTTTTAAGGCTGAGAAGGATCTTTTCTTAACATTGAATAGATCAGTGGCAGCTCGTAAGAATTTATAGTGGAGGGACTGTATAGCAATAATACGAGGGGCATTAAAATTTGATCTGGACTTTATTTTTGTAAATTTCATTGTTGTAAAAATATAAACTTTCATTGATGGGATGGCAACTATCCCCTGTCATGCAAACGCAGCACCACTCATCCGGTTGCCATGACAACCGATTGTTTGTTTAAACAAAATGGCGGACATCGATGTGTCGACCAAAGTGGAACAACTAATAATCAAGTTTCTCCACAACGAAAGTGTGAAAGCATCTGAAATTCATCAGAGACTACAAAGACAGTTCACAGAGTCATGTTTGTCTCGATCTCTTTGCTTGGTGTCAAAAGTTTGAAGGAGGGGAAGAATCCACCGGCAATGAACCTCTTAAGGCTAGGCCAGCAACTGCTAATGAGCTGATAAGGGACAACAGGCGGATTCATACTGAGCATCAGCACTGGCCGTGTGGAGACCATCATCCACGTTAAGCTGAAATTCAACAAGATCTGTGCCAGATAGGTCCCTAACCAACTCTCCGAGGATCACAAAACCACCCGGGTGGAAATTTGTTCCATGCTACTGCAGCGATATGACAGCTTCCTAAGGCGTGTTGTGATCACCGACGAGACACGGATTCATCATCGTACTCCTGAAAACAAGCGTGCGAGCATGGAGTAGCGACACACTGACTCACCACGACCCAAAAGATTCAAGATGACACCGTCGGTAATGAAAGTGATGGCGACTGTATTCTGGGACATTAAGGGTATCATTCATGTCGATTTTCTGGAAGAACGTCGAACCGTAAATCATCATACTACTGTGACATTTTGAGGACGTCCCTGAAGCCGGCCCACTAAGGAAAAAGCGACAGGACTCCTTACCAGTGGTGTTTGTTTTTGCAAGATAATGGCAGGCCACACACAGCCAAACTGACTATGAACACACTGACGAAACTCAAATGGGACATCTTACCACATCCTCCATACTGCCCGGATCTCTCCTCTTGCAACTATCACCTTTTTTGGACCATTGAAAGAGTTCTTGGGAGGGTAGAGGTTCGGCTCCAATGAGGAATGAAAAAGGCTGTCCTGACATGGTTTCGACATCAGCTTCAAGATTTCTACAGAACCGGTAGCCAGATCTCCCAGAACGCGGGAAAAAATAATTGTAGAGAAGCAAGGAGAGTTCTTTCAGAAATAACTGGTGTGTGTGTTTTTTTTCTCAGTTTCTTGATTTTATAAAAAATAAAGTCCAGGTCAAATTTGAAGGCCCCTCGTAATAATAACAAATTAACAATCCCTCAATGAGGTAACCCATTCCAAAAAGATCACATACAGTCAAATATGTATGAATCCTTTGTCTGAGCAAACGGGGGACAAAGGGGCATGGAACACGCATGGTTGAAAGGGTCTTATCTCAACGAGGGGTCATCGGTCTCTTGAATTTCCAGCCCAACACAGAAGTCAACACGATATGATTGGTCACTGAAACACCATATTTGGGACTGCAAAGATAGCAGCCCAAAATGCGTGATTTCGCCGATTATCAATTACTATAAGTAAATGCCGAAATCCCAATCCTTATACCCCTAAACACCTCGCGAAGTTTGGTAAAACCTCGCAAAATTTTGCCATATTTCGTCTTCGTTCTGAAGAAAATCAATCTTTTCTTATGTCATCCAAAGTTTCCATCGTCACCTTTGGAAAATAAACGCGCCGTATTCCTTCACAAAATGCTCTTCGTGCTGGGTAATCCAGATAGCACTGATTGGATACTCTGAATGTGGAACGGATGTTGCAGATTATTATGCAGAATCCTCCATACCGTTGCCTGAGAAACCTTTAATTCACGAGCTACTGTGCGAGTACTCGTTCACATTCTCAAGTACATGGTTCAGTACAGCGTGCTACAGGGCTGGACGTCCACGATCACTTGAAGGAGGATGAACAATTCCAAATTCCCTCAGATAACGAACAACTCATAGAAAAACACCATCTTCTGGATGGCGGCGATGCGGCAATAACAGATTATCAAGTAGTGAATTGTTGGGATTGCAGAGCACGCAGACACAAGCGATCATGTACATTCGCTGCCACTCGAGAAGAGTTGTATCGTCTTCAGAAACAACTCTAAAATAAGATTGTACATCTAAAATAAGATTACGTGACCAAGAAATTATGTAGGCTAGATGTGCCACACATGGAGAGGTCCATCCATTGGGAGCATTTTAAAATAATTTTTTTCGTAAATTTCATTATGAATTTTCACATTCAGATATTGCAAATTTTCATCGAAGATGGGTCTAAAGTATCCAGTGATACTCCCCAGTGGTGGAGATGGATATCATTTTAATCTGAGACAGGTCAACCCGGGCGACGCCGGATTATCGGTTACAACCTCTGGTATAAAGTATTTGACATTGACAAGTCACTGACAAATGTTTAACTTTAAAAGTCAAATAGACAATTCACAGTATTTTAGAACAAAGGACAGAAATAGTATATTATAAAACTGTTACTGCACTGTATAATGGGAGAGTACTAACACTGTTGAGGCATTTTTGGTTGCAAAAAAAATACTTCCTGCTCCCCCCCCCCCATGACATCGTTCACTCAGGGAGAAAAGTATTTGACATTTTATTTCAATATTTTATTGGTCCTCCTTTTGAACGAATTATTCCTTGAATTTGTTCAGGCATAGATTCATACAATTGTGATGTTGTCCCTGAGGTGTTGATTCTTTTATTTAGTGCCCAAAGGGAACAACCAGGAATAGATCCTAGTTCCAGCTATTAAACCAATAGATCCAATTCCCAATGCGTGAGATATATTAAACCTTTTTATTCATGTAAACATGAAACGTCAGTTACAAACTCAGGAAAATACGGATCTGTAGCTTGGCTTCGCAAAAGGGAAACTTGCCTACAGTACTCAAAAAGCTCGCATTTACTGAAGCCCCCAGCTCTTGTGGTCATCCAAGTAAATACAGTAATGCAAAAAGTCGTTACCACTGTCCTTGGAGCAAATAGCTCAGTGCATTCATCTTGGACGGCTTGCAGCATTCATTCCGGCTTCCTGGGACCAAAAAGGCTTTTCCAGCATATCAAGTCCACTGCAAAAGATAATCCACACTAGCAGGCAATTAAGCAATTCATTGAGTCAGTACTATAAGCAATAAAATGAAAATTAACGCATCAAGCTTCAAAATATTGTCTTCCAATAAGCAATAGAATAATCTAAAGATACTTCACCAGAATGAGACTCTCTATGGGGAGGCATAACAATACATTTGATAAATATTAGTAAAATAGTAGGTATAATAACTTAATTAACGTTTTAGGATGTTGTACAATTAATAAGGAAAATACTAGACAGCAAAAATGTGATAGCTCTACCAGCTGTCACATAATTGTCTACAATATGCAGAATCAATTTTTTTCAACATAATTTGATACAATGTGACAATTGTGATTTATTTCTTTGGATTATTAATTTTGACTAATGATTTCAATATGTTTCACAACTTTTCAATCGGACTTAAGTCTGAACTGTTCGCTGGCCATTAAAGTGTTTTGACATCATGTGAGTTCAGCCATTCTTTTACTTTCTTTGCTCTATGGCAAGAAGCGTTATCGTGGGAAATAGACAACAATCTAAAATATCTAAGAAAGCATCAGCATGCACATGTAGTCAACACGCATTCCTAGTTTACTAGACCTACAGGAAACCTTGTTTTACTCAGCAAAGTCCTCGACGAATTTTTCATTGACTCGTCTCCACACAAACTTCTTTCCTCCATCATCGCCATAACAGAGGCAAATTTTATTTTCGTTGGAGAAAATTACTTTCTTCCAATCATCTAGAGTCCACGATTGATGCTGTTTTGCCAACTGGAGTCTCTTTTTCCTGTGGAGTTTGGTCATGTATGGTTTGGTTTAGGCTTGCAGAAACGTTAGCCCATTTGATTTAACCGATTCCTTACAGTCTTGTCACATGCATTGACATGATGTTTCTTCCATTCTTTGCTAAGTTCTTTGGATATTGATTTTCTGTTACTCTTGCACAGTCGTCGCAGCACTCGATCTTGTTTTCATGACGCTTTTGGACGCCCAGTTCTTTTTCCAGTTTTCCTGTCTCACGAAACTTTCTCCAGCTAAATGTAACAGTTGTTCTGGAACAACCAAGAATTTTGACAATTTCTTCTTGTGTTTTCCCAATAATAAAAATAAAGGTCCAAGAGCGATACGGATACCAATTTATAATAACATCGAAATATATTGGTAACACGAGTAGGTTGTCCGCCAATCAGGGATCAAAGGAAGGACCTAATAAAGAGCTCATCTCCGGTTAACAATGTCGGGTATATCAATTAGAAAATCGATAATGGTGTCTCTGTCAAAAGAAGTTTGATAATTCAGTAATTTGTCATTATTAAAATGAACTTATTTTCTAATTAAAATTTCTTCTTGTATGGTAATTCTTTCTGCGCATTTCCCAATCCAAATGGCTTTCATGCATTTTTCTATTGGTAGCATCCTGTGTGTTTCAAAAACAAGGCGCTCAGCTTAGGCCAATTTCTTGTCTTTATTCAACCAGGATCTTCTGTGTTCTTGGTATCTGATGATAAAGAAACGTTTCGTGGACCCACAATCGGGGCATTTTAGTTTATATACACAACGTAATTTGAAAACGTTCTGTTCACGGACTTTTTTCTTGGGGTTTAAAATATCTCTATTATTGTATATTATGAGAACGTTGGCATTCTTTCTAATATTGGGGTCCGGTAGGTAGGTTAACGTAACGTAATCTATATTTGGTATAATATCTTGTCCGGTTGGTTTTGAATTTATGTACCAATATCCCCTTTAAAGAAGCAATCACCATTATCGAAAATTACCTGGAAAAGAACAATTTCGACCTAGTTGATAGATCGGATACACGAGCCCTACTATACCTATTTCAAGAACAGAATTATTTCAGCTTCAATGATGAATGTTTTGAAGTCTCGGAAGATGTGATGACGGGCATCCATCAGCGCCACGCTATCGGAATTCTTCCTAAAGCATATTGAAGATTGCTATATACAAGAATTGATCCATTCTGGGAAAATAGTTATACAGGGTGAGGCATTTATCTTGAGACAACTGAATATCTCGGAAACTAAGCATTGTACGAAAAAATGTCCAAAATCAAAAGTGAATTATTTCGCGGGGGAAATTCATTAGTTAAAAAATTACCCCCTCCCCTTATGAGATAGAGGCCCTGAAACTGTGGAACTTTTAAAGTTTTGAACCCAATTTTATCGATGAAGACAAAGAGATAGAGAGTGGGTCTTACAGACATTCCTATTCTACTTTTTAATGGTTTTTAAGAATCCAAAGGCAGAATTTCAAAAATCCAATATATTTCAATACATACGCATAGACTCTGTCTCCATAGGTCTGCTGCCCCTAAAAGACAATGTCTCCATAAGTGCTCTTGTGCACTTGAAAAATTTTGAATGTTTGAAATTCTGACTTCGGATTCTTAAATACCATTAAAAAGTAGAATAGGAATGTCTGTAAGACCCACTCTCTATCTCTGTCTTCATCGATAAAATTGGGTTCAAAACTTTAAAAGTTCCACACTTTCAGGGCCTCTATCTCCTAAACGGTTGGATCAATTGAAAAAACTCCAAGAATAAAACATTTCTCAAATATTGTGTACAATCTGAATATACCATTTAAAGAGGGGTTCCTATCTAAGATTTCAAAGTTAACCCCACCCCCCCAGTCCTCCTCACAAGGGGGGGGGGGTAATTTTTTAACTAACGAATTTCCCCCGCGAAATAATTCACTTTTGATTTTAGACATTTTTTCGTACAACGCTTAGTTTTCGAGATATTCAGTTGTCTCAAGATAAATGCCTCATCCTGTATACAATAGTGAATGATGCTCAGATTCAGAACTTTTGTCCACCTACAACCAGTTCCACAACTCCATAAGCTACACAATGGAAAAGGAAGACGATCTAGGAGGAATTAATTTCCTTGACATACGAATCAATAAAAACCATAGCAAGAAGAAATATACAAAAAAAGCGTCCACTACTGCGAACATTATTCCCTTCAGTTCCAATCATCTTGTGCAGCACAAGACGGCTGCTATCAGATACAGTTTCCATCGGGCGATGACATACCCTATAACCAAAGAAGCTAAGAAAAACGAAATTGCCATTACATATGAACTACCAAAAATTAATGATTTCCCAAGACATGTCACTAAATCCATCTTCAATAAAGTGAAAAGGAAGCTGCAAAACCAACCGGACAAGAATATTATACCAAATATAGATTGCGTTACGTTTATCTACACCGACCCCAATATTAGAAGAATTGCCAACATTTTTCATGATGAAGGCTTAGGAATACCATACAAAATCAGCAACAAAACATTTTAGATATACTTTAAACCCTAAGAAAAAATCCGTGAACAGAACGTTTTCAAATTATGTGGTTTATATAAACTAGAATGCCCCGATTTTGGGGCATATTATATTGGGATATCAAGAACACAGAAGATCCTGGTTGAATATAGACAAGAAATCGGCCTATGCTGAGCACCTTGTTTCTGAAAGATACAGGCTGCTACCAATAGAAGAAACCCATTTGGATTGGGAAAGGCGCAGAAAGGATTGCCATACACGAAGAAATGGAAATTAGAAAATAACTTCGTTTTATTAATGACTAATTACTGAATATTCAAATTGATTTTCTAATTGATATATCCGACATTGTTAACCGGAGATGAGCTCTCTGTTAGGTCGTCCTATCAGTCGCAATCGGGCCTGTAGTCCACCAATCAGTGACCTCTGATCACTGATTGGTGAACAACCTACTCTTGTTACCTATATATTTCGATGTTATTACATTTTATACTTGCTGGAAACTGTATTATGCTGGAAGCTGAACCTTAACATCGGAAAATGCAAAGCTGTGTACTTCCATAAAAAGCTTAAGCGTCCCCCGGATTCTCTTGTCTTATTCAATAAGGTACTCGACAATGGGTCGACAATTACAGGTACCTTGGCGTTATAATCGACTTAAGACTCTCATGGAACTGTCACGTGACTTACGTTCTGAACAAAGCAAAGAAGGCTAAGTACAGCCTCATAGCTCTCCTGGGTCGAAATAGTGCCCTCAGCATCGTCAATAAGCTGCTATTGTACAAGACGATTATTCGGACCATCCTCCTCTATGGCATGCCTGCGTGGGCAACCATATGTAAAAGTAGATGGAGTGAGAACTCCAGTCGTTCCAGAATGTAACACTGAGGACCATCGCTCAGCTTGGCAGAAGGACTGTGAAAAACCAATCCATACACTCGGATCTGAACATGACTCACCTTGGTAAGTGTGTGCAAGATCTCCTGATGAATATGGTGCAGACGATGAAGAGCCATGACAATGACCTGGTGGCTGGAATACTAAACAACCCGATGGTAATGAAGTGGCATACAAAGTATAGAAAACCGAGGCATATTCTTGATGTCAACTTCGAAGACATTGGCAACGTTTCCTTCCCGGATTATTGGAAGATGTGACACCACCCACCCCCGCCCCCTCTCCCAATCTTCTGACAATCGTCAATCTTATTATTTTTTCAGAAAGACCTCTTTGGGTTAGTCAGGCTTCTTGCCTATTTCAGTGTATTTCTTGTGGAATTTATTCTGGTAGGGTGAGCTTCGTGAAAGCACTGCTTTCGTCCCACCCGAAGAAATGTACACTTCACTGTTCGATTGTCGATTTTATACTTGTAAATGCCTGTGATGTGGGTGTAACCCAAAATGCGTCGGCAAAAAACACATTAGTATCCGTATCACTTTTATTTTTGTTATTGTACATTCAGCGATACAAGTCCAATGGATCCATTCAATCTTTTTTTTTCGGAATTCGGTTGAATATTCCTTTGAACGACCCATCCTTTCTCGTTCACCAGTGGTGAAAGTAGAACCGTCCGTAATAAGTATTACTAATTAAAAAAAAAAGGAAATTCTACGAAAATACTCTTGTTTAATGATATAGTTCCATTCAAAGTTAAAAATTAATTAAAAAGAGCAAGTTTCACGATAGTGTAAAATATTTTTTCCCTGAGTGAACGATGTCAAATATTTATTTCCATGGAGGGGGTTCAGGAAGTATTTTATTTTTTTTTCATCCAAAAATGCCTCAACAGTGTTAGTATTTTTCCATTATACAGTGCAGTCACAGTTTTATAATAGACTATTTTTGTCCTTTGCTCTAAAACACTGTGAATTGTCTATTTGACTTTTAAAGTTAAACATTTGTCAAATACTTTTTATCAGGGGTTGTATTTTATAAATTCCAGATGAGGTTCGGCCGATTTCACTGCCAATTTCATTTATAGATTTTCCTTTTGCTTTTAGCACTCTTATTTTGCTTACTTCCACCTAAGAGTGCTATAAGCAAAAGTGCTTATTTTTAGGCTTTTGAATCAGCAAATGTTTTTTTTTTTTAAACAAGATATGCAAATTTAATTATGGGATATACCAGGTGACTTTTTGTATACTTGTAGAGGGTGAAAGCTGTATAAAGGTAACTTTACCTAAACTTTTGAGACGCACCTTAAATTAATAAATATTTTTCTGACTTAGATTATTTATACTTTGGGACGCCCTGTAACGCGGTCATTGGAATCTTGTAATGGTTTTGAATATCGATTGCGAAGGTTAATTAGAGTATTCTGACACGCTTTCGTGAAGGATGCTAGTTCATTGATGGAAGGAAAAAAAATGTTGGAAGAGGATGTTGTAGGTCTGTCCTTCTGCGATAAAAATGTTGTTGCCATACAGCAGCAACGTAAATCCGGAATCTTTTTTTGAAGAAGCAACGCTATTTTTCTGAGTCACGTGACTAGGTGTTTTTTCAGGCGATTTTGCTTCGGATGAAGTGAAGCGTGCAAAGGTTTGGGGGGGTAGGTATACGAAGTTGTTTTAATAAGTGGGCGGGAGGTAGTGTTCGCGTGGCTCTTGTCGCCGACGGACCAATGAAGAGCTGTCGTGTCGGGGCCTGGAGCCATGTTCATCCTCTCTCCTTCTTCCATGTGCTCCACACGACACGTGCGCGCGCCGCACACTTCCCAAGGAGGAGGAATCATCATCACCGTTGTAGCATTTCCCTTTCAGTTGGCTCGTTGGACGCGGCCGCGAGAACAAGCGAGTTTTGCGGGCTGGCGGGAAGAGTTAAGAGTTGAGTTGTCTTCTTGCGTCGTGTGTGCGAGAGCGCCCTCCAATCGATTCGACCGAAAGCTGCTTCACTTGTCAAAGGCTTTTCCGATCCTGATCGGATATATCCTCCTCGTTGCCGTGGAAACAATTTGCTGACTGCCTGCTGCTTCTCTCGTCGTTTCTCGCGGGCGGCTGGCGACACAACGCGAAGTCGGCGGCAGATACACGCATACGCACGGACGGTCAGCGTCGGCGTCTCTTTAGGAAGATGTAAAGGAAGAAGAAGTCGGAGAAAAAAAAATTTTTTTTTGAGAAAAAGTTTTCTTCCTTGCACGCTTCGATTCTGATTTAGAGACATACAGAAGCGGAAAAAAACCGGAGATTTGAACTGAATTGCCTTGTGTTCAGACCGCGTGTTCAGGTGTGTGTAGGTGGATCACGGAGCTTCTTCGTCGTCAAGAAACACGAAAACTGGTTCCTGGAGAAGAAGAGTTGTTGTTAATTAAAAGAAGGAGAAGGAAAAATCAGAACAGGAGGCGAAGAGTTTTTCTCGAAAAATAGATGAGGAAGTTAGGACGATGACGGAGCCCAGGTGTCGGCGAATCCCGATTTTCAGTGAGTATTATTATTATTATTATTATTATTAATATTAATATTAATATTACTTAAGAAGTAATCCAAATCAGCTTCTTAAGCGTATTAATAAATTGCTTTTCAAATCAGACTTTGCGCTCCGACAAAAATGTTGAAAAATAAATTGATGACGAATTTCGAGCTCGGATGCACTTGAACGCGATTCGCTGCTGGGTTTTCTCATTTATTTTTTATCCATTTCTACTCTTTCTCCTTCAAAGTGACTGCACAGTTTTTTTCTTCTTTTCCCTTGATGTTATTATTATTATTTTTATTATTGTTGTTGCAGCAGCAATAGAACTATCGTATACTCCAAACTAAGAAGGTGCGCGTTTTCGATTTTTACATTGTTGTAATGACGAAACCCAGGCCTCTGATATTAAAAGCATTAACGGAGGACTTAAGCTGCGTTTAATTCGAAAATATGTCCCCAAAGATGACTTGGTTAAATTTGAACTAGTTTCTCTTTAAAGAAAAAAATAATTAAAAATTAACAATGGAAAAGATGCGCCTCTCTTGCGGCCGCAATGCAACAAACGCAACATCGGAGAAATGTCTGTTTTGACCATAAAATTATCTGAGAGTTTCGTGGTTTTCGAGAAAATGTTGACTCTTTTAAAGGTGGTGGAGTCAATTTGGAGAAAAGAAGAAGTAGCTGTTGTTGTTGTTGTTGTCATTGCGCATATATAATTTAGCGCTCCTAACTGGGGAGTCGTTGCTGCAAGAAGGTGGGCTTCTGGGTTTTGGATGTTAGCATTCCTTCATGTTTGCTTTCCACTGATGATGATCATGATGATGATGATGATGATTTCCACCATTTGATATGACATCTACACAATTGGATTTTCCCGTCTCATGACGACGCAGATTCTGTCAGGTCTGGGCTGCGTGTCGTATTTCTTGCAAAAGAAGGAAATTGGATTTGGCCGCGTAAAAAATGAAGGAAGTATCTGTTTAAGTTATCATACGAATAAAGGAACACGAATCTCCGCTTGTCATACTGAGACGAGGAAATCCCTACTATCTTCTGCGGATGGGCATTCTTGGGAATGGGATGAAGAAGTGGTTTTTAAAGGCTGTGGAAAAAGAAGTGGTATCTTATGAAAACGTGCTTTCCGTATCATCATCATGGAAAATTTTGAAGGGAAATTAACTATTAAGCTTCCACGCTGGCCAGAGTTATAGCAAGAACTAGATAGATAACTGCGGGATTCGAACCCGCGACCTAATGATCACTTTTACATTATAGTATGCGATTTACTATCTTGTGTGCGACTTTATTTAAGAAAATCATTGATGCACATTGCAGATTTCAAAACTTTTATTTTCGAATCAAGCCAGCTGCGCTCGATGTCTATATAGTCTCTTATATAGATCATGTCTCTTCAGAGTAGCATATGGTGGCCATTCATCACTATAGTGCGGGACAGGTTAACCTTGCATTGAAGAAACAAGTTCAGACAGTGAGAAGGCTGAAATATAGTTCCTAGATTTTTAAATATAATTATATAGTAAGCATACACGATTAAAACTATTTAATCTTCATATTTTACAAATTTAATACATCACTTTCCAGGCCCATTCATATTTTTTATTTAATAACGCATGCGCAGACACCTTTTTGGAAGTATATCTTACCATGGCTACAATCACAGTTGCTATTCAAGTCACACACTTTTTCCAAGTGTTTCTTATCACTTACGCCCTCTTCCTTATTGATCCCGCTAATTGATACAATGATCTCGCAACTGTACTTCTTCCTTCTTTGCAAGGTTAATCTGTCCCGAACTATAGGTGCATATGATGCTGGAGTACGCTGTTGCTGGATAATTGGTAGCAAAGTTACCCGATCTTACGTTTTTGAACATTGAAGTAACGTAAATCCAATCCCGTTTTTATTCCAAAAACCCAATTTCCATCTACTCGAGCTCTATGGTTCCCATTGTTCTGCATCTCTGCTTCTGGGTTCTTAGATTCTGGCCCTCGGTCGCCATGTAGAAGGACTCCGCATAATAGAAACGTGCTGGTCTCATTTGTGTCAAACGTTTATGACAATTGAATATGTCCTGGCGGCTTCAGAAGCCTATGTGTATCGTACGAACCCGTTTTTGTTTATTTGTGCATTTATTTGTGAAGCGAGTAAATGCGAGTTTATTTATTTGTGTATAGAGTGCATGTTATAGTAGCGCCTCTTTCTGTTTATGCTTTTTACACAGGGTTTCCTAAGAATGAGTGACAGTTATTAAACTTATTCTTGCAGAAGATTGATTGTGTGAGGTCAGGAATTTGTTTTGGTATGTTTCCTTACGTTTTGCGGACTGATCTTTTCGGAATGCGCTTAATGACTGTCAATGTAAATTTCTCCTACAACCTAATCGAACCTAACCAAACGTATCCATGTAAATTTATCGTACAACCTAAACGGACCTAACATAACTTAACCTAAGATATCCACGTAAATTTCCCGTACTACCTAACCTAACCTACCCTAACCAAACGTCTCCATGTAATTTTCTCGTACAACCTAAACTAATCTAACCTAACCTAACCTAACCTAACGAAACGTATCCATGTAAATTTCTCGTACAACCTAACCTTACTTAACCTAACCAAACCTATGTATATTTGTAAGCATGTAAGTCGTTTTGGTAGGTCACATACGGTATAAGTGAACATCCTAGCATGTTTTACAGGCAAGCTGATATCTCAGTTCAAACTTAATGAGATGTATGGAATCCGTTTCGTCGAAATTTTCTGGAATTTCTTCTGGAAAATCTTGTTCGGAATAACTGGATTTTTGGATTAATGGGTTCCTACTGAGGAATTTCTTAACGTCCCGAAGAGATGAAAGAGGTGAGGGGACAAAGCCGGGCTGTAAAGAGGATGTTCGACGACTTCCCATTTTTTCTTGGCTAGTGCATTCACAACAACTTTTGCGATATGCGGGTGCGCATTGTCGTGGAGAATGATTATTCCTGAATACAGCATGCCGGGTCGCTCGTTTTTGATGCGTCTCTCCAAACAGTGGGATGCATGCCTAAACGACATGGGTGACTCTATATTTGCTTGTGTATCTTGTCCTTACAACACCTATTGGACTCGGGCTTCATTTGAACACGCCTCATACTACAGTCAAGTGACTTTCAGTGCCGCGACTTGCCTTTTTTATATTGAGGAATCAACCATAGCATATGCAAAGCAATAAAAGCATTTTCAAAGATGGGATATAATGTACATGTAATTATTCAATAAAACAAGCGGTTAAATGGGGGCCCACTGTTTATGTTACACCCTGTATATCTTTTAATGCTATTAGGATTTAAAAATAGAAGCCTTAGATTAAACAAATGAGGATTATATTTACACATAAAAATTAACAAAATTAACATAAAAATTACACTTGAAAACATTTTTTATTCATTCATAATAACCTAATAGGTAGTTTACTGTTAATAAACGCATGAAAGCACGTGATTCGTTGAGAGGTCATATATGTATATTTGAACATCCTGAACACGTTTTCTGTTAGCTCAATGTAGACATAATGAATCTGAAATGATATTTATTTATACATCGTATTTAGCGTGCGTTTCGTCGAAATTTTCTGCCATTTTATTCTGGGAAATCTTGTTGGGATTTACCGGATTTTTAGCTTAACGAAATCCTGCTGTATAAGTGGGAGGGTATTTTAAGTGATACTGATACAGTCGAACCTCTAAATAGCGGACACCTCCGGGAGCCAAAGGTTTGTCTATTATTCAGAGGTGTCCACAGTCTAGAAGTGGCTACTCTTTAATTCAAATCCTAATGTTGATGTACTGGGTGTAATGGACACATTGTGCGTATATCAAAATATACTATTTTATTAATTTAATGATATATTGCTATATTTACTACAATAAATAAATAAATAAATAATCGTCGTACATAATTAAATTCAGTTATATTTGCGATACTGTAAACCTAATTTTTTTTAAATTTTGGTTTGCCTTCTTATTGACTTACCACTCACTAAGAGTGAAGGCCTATGTGTTCGTTTCCGAAACTCAATTTTTTTTCCTTTTTGAAATCGATTTAAAAAGTCATGATTCGAAAAGATATTTTGAAATTTTGGGAAAAAAAAATTATCTGTACGTATGTGACCAATTTTGTGCAGCTAACTCCTCCAAAACGGCAAATAGCAGAGCCGAATGAAAATTACACAAACTTAGAGGGTATCTTAAATTGTGCTTTGGCGTATTTTTTGTCAATTGGGTAACCCTCTTTAGAGAGATGAATTTTTTTCTAAAACCGTTTCTTCAAACTTGCAAACCAAACTCAATAAACTCGACTCCTCTCATTAAGGCGTTTTGGGTTTTTTTTTTCCTAAATGATTTGTTTGGCTCTGATGAAACGTTTTGGAGTTATTAACGGAACCCCCCCCCCCCCCCAGAGAATTTTTTAAAAAATTAATTCGTAATTAGAGGGATCCATAAACTCTACATTGACGTATTTTTCATGGAAATGGGCTAAGCGTTTTTAGAGAAATTAATTTTTTTTCTTTTTAAAAATGAAGAAATGGCAGAAGCATTCATTTCATCGACCCAAACAAATAAAGACGATATGAACGCCTCCTCTCATTGAGACCCAAACACAATAAAGACGAATCTTATTTGAAAAGAAACTCTTCGGGTGCAAAGAGCCATTTTTTAAGGTTTTTGAGGTCTTCCCCCCCCCCCCCCCCCAACAGAAAAATTTTTTTTTTCTTTTTTGAATCCGTTTCATAACCTGGTGGTAGGCCTGTGCGAATGTACTATTCACTTTTGAAAGTGTAGTTGTAATTACCATTTTCTGAGATCTTGGTAGATGACGCCGCAAACCACTATCAAAGACTCCTAACTTAATGGTTATACACTCATTATCCCAACGTTGATTTCCGAAGTCCACTAATCTGAATTCTTTAGATTTTTACCTTGGGGGGGGGGGGAACTAAAATGTCTAGTCTGTAGAGTTGGTGTGAATACTCCTGAACAGTTATGTACTCGTGAACAAATTTTGAGCACTTACGTACTAAATCTTATACCTTATACCGTAGTCTGTAGAAGTAAATGGTCATCGAGATCCACTGAAAAATGAAGCTAAAGTTTCTAGCTCCCGATAGGGCGGGAAATCCATTGAAAAGTGACGCTGCATGTAGAATCGGCCCAATTGCGCATGCAGCGCCGCCCTATCGGAAACTAAAACTTTAGTTTCTTTTTCTGTTTCAATGGAGGCGGAATTGAGTAAGCCAGAAGACATAATACTACCGGAGTTAGTGTATTCTGCAAAATTTTTTAAATAAATAATTGATAAATCAACGTGAATAAATTACACAGCTCACTATTAGCAATGGACATTAACTATGTAAATAAAATAAATGTACAAGTTAGGGAATTCAGATTACGCTAAATGCCAGTAGATCGCACTTGGGCCATTGCGACCTAAGTGGCATCTAACTTCGTTCAAGGAAAGAAAAACTAGGTTCAAATACCGCGTGACGTCTATTAACCGATTCAGGATTATGAACGGAGAAAACGACGTTGAACTCCATTGAATTGTGGGACTAGATTCCCTAGATTCTCTAAACAATGGAAAATGGCAGAAGCTCAATGACCATTTAATTCTGTAGAATATGCTCTATACGAGTAAAACTTCGATCTGTTGCAATTTTGTAGCTAATTGGAATACGACTTACCGTAATTTTCGGATTTAATACGTACCAGTGTATAATACGCATCCAATTTTTATTGATTTTTGAGAATTCGTGTATTATACGCACAACAATGAACATATTACAAAATAAAAATTTGTTAATTAAATTATAGAGGGTGTTCACAAAGTCCAGATCCGATTTCCAAAGACTAGCGCGGGAACCGTTTCGTTAGGTGAATGGCCTTCTCACCATTCAAAAGAGGATGTTGTCAAGTTTTTTTTGGTTCCCGGTAGAGGTCTCTGAGGCGCCTTGGGAGAGAACAGTGAGTTCCTCAAAGGTGGATTGGGTGCAAATGTAACAGAGACTTAGCCCTTTTTGCGTGGCCCCTGAGATCTCCTGATCTCACAGTGAGTGATTTCTTTTTGTGAGGCTTCATCAAGGACGCTGGTTTTGTGCCATCTTTACCTACTGATTTGGAAGACCTTAAAAAACGAATAGCTGCAGGGGTGAATGGTGTTACACCGGAATTTGTCAACACCCTTGCCATTCATTACATTTACACCTCATATCCTTCAAAATCAGAATTATCAGTATCTGAACAAAATAGTTCCTAAATATCAGCAGGCGATTCTTTGATAGGCCTTATTACACCTTCCTCGTGTTCCTCAATTGAATTATCCCTGTTTTCATAAAAGCATTTTTGATTATCCTTACACGGGTATGTTCATACGATATTTTTTTTTTTACTCAACCTGCCTTCCAGAACAAAATGTCGAAGTTTTTTTGCATTCATTATCGTGAATCGTCTTGCTTGTAAACCTGATAGCTTGTGTTAGGAATTGCTTAGGAATAGGAGGAGTACAGTATCACCCAAAGAATTTCGCATTTAGCGGAAGCTAATGAAATGCAAGGAATTCTCCTTTCTTGGTTTAAATCTTCTTATTCGTTATTAGATCGCCATTTCCTTTACAAGGAGATGCGAATAAATTAAAAACAAAAAAGCCAAACTTTTAATTATCCTCCTTCGTCACCCATCCGTCCCAACTTTTAATTAGCCGCTTATGACGTTAAGTATCGCCGGGGAACATACACAGCAGCACAGTGTCTTTGTAGTTTGTTCGTTTGTTTAGAAGGGAATTTAATTAGCGGGTTTCTCGCCATTGCCTTCAATAATCCCTCCGTAATAACGCGAGCTGGAGGATTTTGCTTTGCTTCTGACGTCACTGAGGAGAGTCTTAAACGCCGCCGCCACTTTTGAGGAGCTACTACGTTGTTAGATTATTTAATTGCTGCTGCGAATGATTTTTTATAAGCGAACGACTTAACTTGTGTCTTTTCTTGAGGACCCGCTGGGATGGGCAGGAGGAGGGGAAAAAAGGTTTTAGGCAATGAAAGAGGAAATTAGAGAAAATCAATGCGCTCTCCCTTATTAGCATCATCATCATTATCGAACAAGTTCGTTCGCTCTCATTAATTATAGAAGTGAAATTTTTTTATTGGCTAAGAGATTAATTATATTTTCAGTTCTTAATAACTTTTCACGTTGAGTAGGGGGTTGGAGGTATGCAAAGTTTACACTCAAAGGCCAAAGGTCATGGGATGGCAGTATGCTCAAATTGAATACTAAAACATGACATAGACTAATCCAAAACACTACATAATGCACCCATGGACTACAGCTTATCTATGCTCCAGACCAAAGAAGGTAAATACAAAGAAATGACAGTATCGTCGGAACCTTTGATGTTACTGGTAACGCTTTCCCTCGATTTTGATGGTGACTCCCTCGGACGGGATATCGGTAACATTACAAATTTCACAATGTAATGACTGATATTCTAGTCTTTTATAAACATTTTATTAAGCATTAATTTTTATCAAATGATTTTTATCAAATAAAGTCATTTACGGAATATTCTTTGATATTAAAAAAATAAATTATTTCAGTAATAAATGGTACTCATTCCTAATGAAAAATTTTTGTAGTAGGTTAACTTTCGCATTTTTTTTTAGTAATTTTTATTTTCTTTCGAATTTTTTTATTTTATTTATGTAAAATGCGGAAACACGGGAATTTTAGCATAAAAAAACTGAGAGCTTCTGACAATTTTGCCGAATTGCTGTGTGAGGCCGCCACTGTTTTCATGACGTGAAAATAACGTCACAGGCGTACCAGTCGAGGCTAACGAGTCTTTCTCGTTGGCCTCGCGTACCCGTTTTTTGCTCTACTGTCATTTCTTTGTGTTTACATTCTTTGGTCCAGACCTTATACGCTATCTACAGGGTGATAATTACTAAGCTATATGAAAAAAAACCAACTTTTGAATAACTGACAAGATTCAGTTAAAACTTGGCGGTTGAATGCAGGGCATATTGGGATTTTTTTGAGCATGCGCACTTGTATTGTTGTTGTTGTTGTTCATTTTTCGTTGAAAATTTTAAAAAATGATCTCATCCCTATTATCCAAAGTGACCCAGATTTCGAAAAGATGTGGTTCATGCAGGACGGAGCACGGCCCCATCGGAGCAATAGAGTGTTTGAAGTCCTGGAAGAGCATTTTAGAGAGCGCATTCTGGCTTTGGGGTACCCAGAGGACACTGGAATGGGAATCGCTTGGCCGCCATATTCTCCTGATCTCAACCCTTGTGGCTCATTTTTGTGGGGCAATATTAAAGAGAAAGTTTACGCAAATAACCCCGAAACCATCGCTGAACTCAAAACAGCCATTCAGGAGGTCATCGAAAGCATCGTCGAGATTTGCAGAATTTTGCTTTTCGTCTGCGCCACATCATAGCCGTTGATGGCAAGTATATCGAACATGTCATAAACTAAATCCCAATATCTCTAGCTACTTTGAACATTTGAATAAAATGTTTGAACTCACTAGTTTTGAAAATTTGATGTTTTATTTCATGTAGCTCAATAATTGTCACCCTGTATAAATTAAAAACGAAGCGCGCATGCTCAAGCCTTGCATCAACCTTGGTTGAAAAAGAAACTGAAACTATTCTAAGGCATCTGCTTGGTAATTATACAGGAGGTCATGGCTTGGTTACTTGTACTTGAAACCATCCAGAATGGAGAATGTACAATATTTTTTTAGAAACCACAAAAACCTTTATCCATATAATCTTTTTATTTATGGTATATTGTTTATTATAAATTATATATCTCGTCAAGAGTGACGCTGCTGTCATCGAATTAGTTACCTCTGCGATATAAGAGTCAGTTGCGAATTAATCGAAATAACAGTATCAGAGAATTATATTTTCGAAATGAATAAGAACGTGTTACAAATATAGCAAAGTAACTTCACGTTTCATAGATTTCTACAATCAGAATCGATTAAGAAACAGTGGATTGCCTTTTGCCAGCGAGGGAACATGTGCTCCGTTCATTTTGAAAGGTCGTGTTTTTTCTACGATCCTGCCGTTTTAAATTCATTGTTAATTAAAATGAAATTCATTGAAATCATAGCAAGGCGACAAAATCGTGGCTCTGTGACTCATGTACAGGGCATACCTTCTGGAAGGCATTGCCACCTATCATGGGAAGGTAGTGGCCAATTACGACATTCTCTGGTCATGACCATGGCATCTGGCTGGAATTGTCATTCTAACCGATGAGCTACAGTCCATGGAATCACTGCCACATTCAATTTAGGTGCTTCCAGACTCCCATATCTAGCAGGTCGGCGCATCAGTACCATATTCTGGTAGCAGAAGACCCATCAGTACCACTACTATGCAGCATCGTATGAGTTCATGAACATGATACGTGGACCTTGTAAGGCTGGAAACGGGTACGACGAATCACGGTTCCAGGTATATTGGGCTGATGGAAGAGTTCGTGTGTGGAGAAGACCAAAAAGCTATAGACACAACTTGTCAAAAAGGTACCGGTGAGGCAGTGAGAGGTTCTTTTAGACCCACCAGTGAACGTTTCTGATAATTTAAACTGTATGGCAACCATTTAGACCCCCTTCATGGACTTCATATTCCTTTATAGTGGTGAAGTCTTCCAGTAGGATAATGCTCCATGGCAGAGGAGCATTCAGGAAAGTTCCAACGAATTGTGTGGCCAGCTGGAAAATCCAGAAGACAGTGGCTCACCATCTCGCCAAAGGTTGTCCCAGCTTGTTCTTGCGAAGCGATTTACTGTCAGAGGGAGTCCGACACGTTCGTTACTGAGCAGCTGTCAGATGAATTTCAGCCTTGAGTGTATAAGAGACAAGGAGTTCGCACTTGCCAAATTGGTTCGATTATAAGACAAGGAATCTAATAAAAGTGGAGCGCTTCTTGAATTCGAGAGCTGTTTTGTTTTAATGGGCTAGCCTTCGAAATATTTGGTACCGGAAAAAAATAGTAACGAAAAATAAATAAATTTCTTATCTCAACGCTCATTGGCTGTCTCTCTTTCGCTCGGAGATAAATAATTTAGCCGCGTGTTTGTTTTTCAGTTTTGAAGGAAGAGGAGCGATTTTTTTTCAGTTTGTGTGTATTTATTTGGAAAAAATTGAGATGAAATTGACCTTTTTGAGAATTTTTTTTCCCTTTCGGATCCTTTCATTTTCCATCACGTGGATTAAAAACTGAATATTTGATGACCCCCCCCCCCCCCCTCTTGGCGAGGGGTTTCTCTCGATGGGAATCAAAAGAACAGTGCTCAATGAAAAAGGAATGGTTTTAGATTTTAAATACCTCAAATTTTTTTATGTGTTTAATAATGTTTTCATTTGCTTTCAGAGATGTCTCCATTTTTTTTTTCCTATTAAACCCTCTTTACTCCTACCCCGCTTCACCTTCTTGGAATTAATTAATAAAAGAAAGCGAAGAGCTATCGTCGCGAATGTTTCTCTTTTAGTAAGGAACTCTTGAATTTAGGTTTTGATAAAAAATTTAGAGGATGATGTTTTCCTAATATTGATGCGAATTTATTTATTTTTTGGGGTTGGAAATAATAGATGGCGCTGGTGTTGCTTCTTGAGGGGACACGAGGAGACGGTAAGCGCCAAAAGTCGCCGGTTAAATATTCTGCTCTTAAAGATGACCTAACATTATAAGGTTTAAAATGGTCAGAGCTTTGAATACTTGTACTGAAAGATATTGCTATACCCCAATAGGGTTATCAAAATTTAATTTCCTCGATTCAGAGGGCGTTCTACTGGCGTAAACTCGAAGAACACACAATGCAGATGATGCGTTCGCTATTTATTAAATAAATAAACCATTCGGCACCGATAGATGGTGCTGTAGCAAGACTGCAAGAATGTCAATGCGTCCAGAACACGATATTCACACAGGCCTGTGCGCTTCCCCACATTGGTTGTATTGTTCAACAGGTATTACAGCAAACCTTTATCGACGCACTAGCGCTCAGCCATTGTTTTACAACAGCTTGGCCTCCTCGCTCACCTGACCTTCTAGTTATGGGGCTTCTTTGGCGTCCAGGACACGATATTCATGCAGTTCTGCGTGCTTCCCTACACTGGTCGTATTGTTCAACGGGTGTTACAGCAAACCTTCACCAACGCATAGGCGCTCAGCCATTGTTTTCCAATAGCTTGGCCTCCTCGCTCACCCGACTTTATAGTTTGGGGCTTCTTGGCGTCCAGTACACGATATTCATGCAGGTCTGTGGATCTTCCCACAATGATCGCATTGTTCAACAGGTGTTATGGCAGATCTTCACCGACGAACAGGCACTCAGCCATTGTTTTCCAACATCTTGCCTCCTCGCTCACCTGACCTTCTAGCTCATGTAACTTCTAGTTATGGGGCTTCTTAAAGGATCCGGTTCATTGCGAAAAATCCCCAACTCGTTTCTCCCCTAATTCTGTCACAGCTGAAGGAGAGCATTCGTCACTGGGCATGTTCTAAGGATTAGTGTGGACTTATTGCTGCGTTCAGCTGTAGAAAACGGTTTTGCGCATGGAAAGCTTTCTGAAACCACATAATTCTGGGTCATATTGAACAATTTTATAACGATTTGTCGGAGGCAGTCTCATCTATCGGCGACATTTTTTTAAACCGATCTTTGTTTATTTAATAAATGGGGAAGCATCATCTGCATTGTGTGTTTTTCGAATTTTGCGCCATTAGAACGCCTTCCTATGCATATGAAATCACACTTTGCTTTGTATAACTTTTTTCGACACGCGATGGTTTAAGAGAGTAATGAATTAGAACTGCAGTTAATGCTTCAACATAAGGTAAAGCTATTAACGTGGAAAACTGAAGAGACCTGGATTCGAACCAGGGACCACGAATATTCGTCGCCTCTGCCAATTAGGCCTCCGCGGACTTAGTACAGCAAGGCTGTTTCCAAGTGTCCCAAAGATTAAAAAGTAGTTAATGTGAAACAGGTCTCCTTTTTCTAACAGTGTATCTTTTTTTATATATTTATTATCAGTATATACATTCATTTCTTATAAAGTGTTGTCTGAAAGTCTATTCGTGCCTTGTCGTCTTTGCAAAACTGTTCGATACGCTTGTCGAAAGTGATTTATTCTCTTCAAATTTTCGTTGCTTTTTAATGGTAAAAAATCGTCATTTGTCATGTTCAAAATCGTTTTAGGAATCTGGTGGATACTTAAAGAATTAGTTCGGGCAATAACGGATTTTCTGCTTATGATAAAGTGCAGCGTTTGTCTCTGTCACTCAAGCTTATTGATTTTGAAACTTTTAATAGACATCAATGGCTAAGGTGGATCGGACGAATCCCGCTAATTTAGTACTAATTTCCTTTTATTTTATTTATTTTCGTTTCGTTTTAGTTAATTTATTTTCTTATTACTAAATTATTGGAATAATTTCTTCAGTTCCTTCACTTTATTTTAAAATGGCAATAAATTATAGAAATATTTAAAAAGAATGAGGCCAGTTGATGTCGGTAATAGTCGAAACGCATTGCCATGTTCAATAAATTACCTCGTATTGCTTACATCAAGACCGGTTCATACTTTATTTATTGATAATAAATTTGCGTTAAATATTCATAAATCATCTAATTTGCTGAGTCTACGAGGAAAACGTGGCATGTTATTAACTGCGTGGAGTCTCGCTTAAGACGTTAATACAGAACGTTTACAAAAGAATATACCTATTTTAGTTTATAATATTCTTTACTATTAAAAATAATGAAGAAATAAATGTGCGACACACGAATAAAGTCTGTACGACATTCAAATTCCATCTTCACATCAAAAGTTTGCTTAAAAATCGGCAAACTTTATAGTGACAAACTTTATAGTGCCAATGGCATTCATGAATATTGGAATAGTTAGACTGCGCTCGATTATCTCAGAGATGTAGCAAACTAAAACATAACATTCTTTTGTGGACACCCTGGTACACTCGTGTATTTTTTTTTTTGTCATTTGACTGTCTTTATTATAACCTGGCATTTTGGAGGTTTCGGAAACGTTAAAATTTAGGAGACAGCTCAAAATAAGGCTAAAATACAGGATGTCCGAAAAGTATCCTTACACATTTGGAAAAAATCATTAAAAATAAACAAACAGATATGCACTTGAGGGTTTTGTATCTAATAAAGTAAGATCAAACTTTCTCTTTATGAAGCGAACACTAGATGGCACCAGGTCAATGACCTTGGCAATCTCATTTTTAAAATCAATTAAGAAACCATGATGGATGTTTGGATGCTTCCCCATAGAGAAAGGAATAAAGGGAGTTTTTACTTCCTTTCTCTGTGTTTCCCAGACATTGGATTGGAAGAGGAGGTTCAATATCATGGCCGACTAGATCTCCAGATATCATGCCTTTTTACCTATTCCCAATTCTTGACAATGACGAACTGAAAATGTCGAATTACAGCAGCCATCGAGACTGTCGATTCTCCAATGCTTCAGAAATTTCTAAACATAGTCAAAAAATACTTTGATTATTTCTTTATTGAATACAAAAACCCATAAGTGCATATCCATGTTTGTTTCTTTATAATAATTTTCTACATACAATAAATACAGGTGCCTTTTGCTATTTTTGAAATTTAGAATTTTCTACATCCTTATTTTATAATTATCATTTTTTTGAGAATTTTACTTTTATTGTTTTTTGTATTAACATTGCCTCTACCTACATAATGTCTCAACAGGGAGCATCAGCAATCATCAATTTCATTGCTTTATTTCTGTGAAATTTTTCGCATTTATTCTTCTAGTCTAGGTGTTGCTACGGGTCGAAACAATGAAAGCTGGATAATTATTCAGACTAATATGGTCAGGTGACTTTTGAGTGCCCAGGCTTGTCTTTCTCGTTGGCTACGGTCAACAATGTATACACCTTTTGTCCACAGGCCTTCTCTCTAGGAGGGTTGCTACGGCCGACTTCGTAGTCAACGAAAAAGACCGGCCCCGGCGCGGAAAAGTCACCTGACCGCAGGTACTAGTCCGAGTAACAATGATTGAAACAATCAATATTTTTTCGTTTGTTGAAAACAATCAAGGTTGGATTGTTGGCCGGACTACTATGGTCAGATGACTTTTCCGCGCCGGGGCCTGTCTTTTTCGTTGGCTACGGGTCGACTTATGATGTATGACGGGTCGACGTTTCACTGTGCAGACTTTCTTTCTAGAAGGAGTGATTGGGCCCTTCATGAAAATGAACGTCCGAGTGAGTTCTTGCCTAAGGGGCTCCGCCATAGGAATTGATTCGAAAAAGAACACCGTGAGTAATAAAGACTGGGAACCACTGTTCTAGTCTAATATACTACTTCTCTTCGTCTGTCTGACTGAAGTCGACAAAGAAAGTTACAACAATCCGAAAAGGAAAAATAACTTTTTTTTTTTTAGGAAAAAAGTTTGAAATTTTCCGTAGACGGTGATAGTGATTGGGAAATTTTTAATATTTTTGTCTGCCTGAAACAACAATGGAAATCAGCTAAATGGACAGGTCATTAGTACCCAGTAGGTCGTGGTTAAGTTCCAATTCCGTAGAGTCGTAACCACCGAGAGCGAAAGCCTCCACACAATTAGTAAATGTGCATAACCCGTCATGGGTAAGCGGTCTAGTCTTTGTATAAAAATTTATTTGTGACCAGCAGTGGTTTTAACCATTTGCAACAATGATTTTTATCCAAAAATCCTTTGTAATTATCATGGTAATGGAATGTTCGTTTTTCCTGCAAAACTCAAAAACCTGTTAATCATAAAAATCAGTATGAATAGTCGCAGTGGGTTTTTAGTGGACTAATATTAAATTTTTTTTTAATCAAATAGTAATATCTGGAAAATACGACGGGTCTTGATCCCTTCACGAACAATTTATATTGGAAATAGAAGCAATTAAAGCGTAAACCAATAATATTAAAGAAATTTTTTAGTAATTGAAGATGACGAAAGCGAGGTTTGGGTTCATCCATTAATACGCTACTTAAACCCTGTACATCAATTCTGATAATAATAATTCTCTACGTGTTAAACCACTTTATAATCCATTCATTATTCACAAGGCCAACCATTCCCATATAATAATGCTCGTTCGCTATTGATTTTTGAATGTAATTAACAAACGCTTATTACCGTTACTAATAACTATTTATAAAGTCATTGCGTGGTAGTTAAGGGAATTAGTTGGGACGTTTTAATGAAGGAACTGTTATTATTATTTTAAAATTTTATTTCCATAATAATAATAATAATAAAATTCTGAATATTCTTTATTTTCTTTTTGTATTGCGCCTCGAAGCGCATCTGCGTATACATTATTGAAGGATTTGGCAACGAGGGACGTCTAAAGGATATTCGACGTGAATAGAAAATTTATTTCGTTTTTTAATGTATTTTATGATTCCCTTGAAGATGACATTTATTTTATATTAACGGCCCCGATAAGTTCGGTTTTCGTTTTTATTTCCTCAAGCTAACGAAATAAACTGCCGTTGATGTTAATAACCTGAAACTTAATATAAGTTGCATTTGGTTATTTTTTATTATTGTTATTATTATTATCATTATTATTATTATTATTCGGAAAGATAAGGTTTCTCCTCTTTGTAAGCTATTGAAGCGGGAAAGGTTTTGGGTTGTTAAGAAAGATGGATAGAAAAGAGGCCGTCGGGGGTTTCTCCAGAGAAGGATGGAAAAAAAAGCTGAGTTGGGAGATAAAGACGAAGGAGTTATTATTTCATCCCAGGAGGCAGAAAAGGGTTTATAGAACCTGGGATTGAAGTTCTAAACTATTCCCTCACCCACACGCCATCATTCTTTGGCTTCAGGCCATCGATCGCTTTCGGCCAATGAGTGAATGGAGGTGGTTGGGGAGGAGATTTTTTTTTTTGAAGTTTTTAGATTTGTTATTATTATCATTATCATTATTATCTTCTTTAAAGGAATTGTAGTAGCTTGTTGTTGCTGTAATAATAAATTTAATAATTTATTTTAAAAAAATATAAAGAAGCGAGTGAAGGAGGCGATTAATCTTGAGGGCGGTAAATTGGATGACAACACGGTTTCGAGGTTCCAGTTCGAATTTTTTTTTTATTTTTTTATTTTTTTCCCTGACAATTTGGATTGGATTTAGGCTTTTCTTAACTTGAGCTGATTTTAGTCTTGGTGCTGAGCTTTCTTAGAAAATTTTTTTTTTCTGTGTTTTGAAAAGAAAAATTAAGAGAAAAAAATTCCTAAAGAAAGCAATGTAAATGGCTTGTTCGTGAAAAAATTTTTTTTCTCGCCCGGACTTTTCGTTCCGAGATGACGTCGTGTTCACGTAATAATGATCGTGCTCGCCACATCCGGGTTCGACGGTGCCCGTGAAGTGCACGTGATCAGACACCGTTTTCTGGAGAGCGTGATGAATGGTAGCTAATAACAATGGAGATTTGGTTGAGAGTTGATCAGTTTGTATTGTTACTGAGCTTTCTGGTGTTGGGTCACGATGACGCGTTGGTGAATCCGAGCGACGTTTTGTGAATAAAAAAAAAAATTTTTTTCTTTCCTCTCTTAATTCTCTCACTTTAATTTCTTGTTTATTAGAATATTAAAGTGGATGTTTTCGTAGTTGGGAAAATTTGTTATGCAACCCTTGTTTCCCTATTGCGTTCACTTATGCAAGGAGAAGATTGCGTGAAGTCGCGTCTCAGCAACGCCTTTAACACATTCTCGTCATGCGTTTCGATTTTTTCGAGAAACTCCGGTAAACGGAAATTGAGGAGAAAAAAGTTTTTTATTTTTTCTTCTTCGTCTTCTACTTCTTTACCCTACGCAGCTATGAAAATTTTATGCGGCTTGTTTTCGAAAAGATTTCCTTCCCAAGTTTTGTTTTTCGTTCTGCCGTCCTCTGAGAAACCCCTCTGGTATTCCCGCCAAAAGTAAAAAATTCCAGAGAAACAACAACTGCGCTCTTCTCTGAAGAAGTCGGGTTTCAGCGTTTGAAGAGCGAAATTTATAGGCGATTTCTCTGTATTTTGAAGTCAGTTTTGGCTTTGAGATTGTATATTTTACGATGTGCTCTATAATTAATCCAGCGGGTTAATGGTTAAGAGCGCTTTAACGGCTCGACAGCTATAAAGTACCATTTGCTAATGGAAGAGCACCTCTATAAAGGGATTTGGATAGGATTTTATGACGAGGTATATGGTTCAGATCCTGTTCAACGAGCGTTTGATATGTTTATGAACGCAGCGCCAGGGACATTCTGCATGTGTCCAGCTAAAAGATCGATTAGTCAGAGGAGATTCGTAAATAACCAGAAGAATTTCATTTCACAAATCATTTGATATAACAAGCTAATACCGAATGTACCGTCAACCAAAGGAAATAATCCACACGAGTTTAATACTTAATATTACATTTCATGCTAATGTGTTGTTTTAATAGCTTTTTTAGTTATAATTATTTAAATTTAATAATCTTAATACTGTTAACTCTAAATGTAATATTAAATTATTAAAAATAAATTAATATTGAAACGGTAAAACTTAGAGTAAATTTCAAGTGTGGATTATTTCCCTTTGACGACTGTACATTCAGTCAAATAAGTACTGAGAATTTTTCATTTAAAAAGCACGCGTAAAAGGTATGAAAAAATTATTTTGCTGAAAGAGGACAGCAATCAACCTTTCAGGAGGACACCGAATTTCTTTATAGGAGGCGTTGCCTCTGCGCGAAAAAGTCACCTGCCCATAGTAGTCCGAGTAATAATGTTATATTCGTTGTTTCCATCTTGGATTTTAACAATCAGTATTTTTTCGTTTGTTGTCGTTCGTATTTTAACTTTTCAGCTATTAGTGCACCTTGGTTGCGTATACTTTTATACTGCTAGCGTGCCAGAAACGCCAGTATTTCTTCTAGCTAGCACGGTTATAGCAACACCTCCTAGAAAGAAAGCCTCACAACTGAAACGTCATATATTGTTACATCATCAAAATTCGACCATTGTTGATCGTATTTTTACCAATAATAAGCTCTAAATTTGGTCGATTTCGGGGCCAACGATATAACGGGCCCCAGCCAATATAGATAGAAGGCCTGCGCACAGAGATGTCATACATTGTTACCTCATCATCAA
>JAHWFO010011261.1:1965501-1998787 GCA_023313115.1 Rhysida immarginata
GCTGGGATTCTGAGCTCAAAGCCAACTAAAGTTCGTCCAGCTTTACTTTGCATGTGATGGCCTTTTCAATTTGAAAATTGTTACAATAAAAATTAAACAATACTCAACACTTGACCTCCCCATCAAATCTCAAGCAAAGTAAGGCTGGATAGACTTTAGAAAGACGGGCCTAGACACTCAAAAGTCACAGGTCAGAGTAGTCTGAGCAACAATCCAGCTTTCGTTGTCTTCATCTTCGATTTTAACAATCAGTATGTTTTTCGTTTGTTGGAAACATGAATGTTGGATTGCTGCTCGGATTACTACGGTCATGTGATTGATATTTGACTGAAGGTGCTGCAAGAGTAATGTCCAGCTAAAAGATCCTTTAATAAGCCATTTCACATAAGCTAATACCGAATGTGTGCTTATGAATACAACCTGTTCAGCGAATTCTCAGCTGTATATGCCTGCATATGCATGATATCTTCTTTAACGACTGAAACACGACATCCAACACCGACCATTGCTTTTGCTTTTCATTTTCTGCATCGAAGCGCTTTCAGCGAGAGAAACGATTAAAAAAAATAAACTGGAATGAGCAACCCAATTAATTTAATGGCATCGAATTTAATTAATGATATTTTAAACGCACGAGGATCTGTTTGCCTTTTGTCATTTTTACCCAGCGAATTAATTGAATACTTTTGCGAGGTCGTCGTCGCTCGGTCGCCTGCGCGCTTCCAAGGAAGGTCGTCACTAAAGATGGCGCGCTTTATGGATTTTCGGCGCGTTTATTTACTGCGACCCGGGCTTATTAAGTGCATTCCCCCCCCCCCTCCTCTCTTTGTTGCTTTAGTCGACCGTTTAAAGTGATGTTTGCAAATGTGTTCGGTTGCCTGTCTGTGGTTCTTTGGTTTGGATTTTTGTTGAGGACCGTTTGGCTGAGAAGGTGCGAAGTTTGTGGAATTGCTTTCGAATGTTGAAAAGGAGTTGGTTTGATAGCTTTGTGGATCGTGATCTCGTAGAGGTAGAGCGCTTCTATTCACATAAAAACATACAAAAATAACTTAAACCTCTAAAAACCTATTGAACACAAAGTTTTAAACTGCCTATGTAGAATTTAATTAATATACGCGTATCGATTTAATGAGAAGCCAGCTCGAGGACAAAAGATATTTGTTTAATAAGCTAATCCAAAAGCGTTCATCTAATGGTGGTACCAATAGAAAAAGACTGTTTTTAAAAGGTTCTTCCAGAATACTCAGATATAACCAACGTAGCAACAGTGAGGTTTCCTCTTTCCTGCTTTTCGTATATAATACAGCTGCCGGCCTTGTAGTCTATGGGGAACTGCTGGATATTATCATCGAAATGGATTTATTTATCTTCAGCCAAAAAAAACAAACCCAACATCGCACCTTTGGCCTCCTGGGAGAGGCATCACTTAAGATTTAACTTAATAGAGGACGACACACATTTTTTCTGTATTTACACTTAAGACCCAACAGGAATTCCGGGACGGAAAGCCCCTTAGTACAAACACAAAGACAGAAAAATTAAGAAAAAACATGAGAATGATTTAAAAAAATCAAAATATATGCCTAGAATTCAAAATTGCAGTTTTAGTGGTCCATGCGCGGTCCTCTTTTCTTTGCTTCCCATTCAATGTCCAGATTTCATTTTCATACAATAACAACTTTGGTAGCGACACTATCATACATTATTCATATCTCAAAACCTACCTGGCTGAATTCGATCATATTTTAATGGCCAATAAACATCTATGTTCCCTATATTCCTTCCAAATTTCAAGTCCCTATCTTCAATAGTTCCCGAGTAATCGGCTTTTTGCACACATACGCATACACGGGTCCCTCTATATAACGGGACTAGGCCTAGAGCAAATTTATAATGGCAACTCCATATAACGAAGCCTTTTTTCGCGAAAGTTTTTTTATCAATTTTATCACTTAGGATTTTATCAACCATCACCTCCAACCATGAATGGGTCTGCAGTTTTTATTTTCTGGAAATAAACTTCGTTATATACAGTTGCCATTATAAATTTGCTTATAGGCTAGTCCTGCTGTATAGAGGGAGCACTGTATCGATAAATTCTCACTCCCTCCTTAATTCTCAGAACACTCACCATTTGCATTCAGCTCTTCTTCTCTTCGAAATCTAACCATAAAAGGCCGCCACCTACACAAACGATAGACAATTGACCCCGAACAACTACCCCTTAGGACAATAGCCCCCCTAGGACAATTGCAGTTGTCCGGGGGACGATTGCCCTAGAATCCTCTTAAACATGCTTCCAAATACAAATTCGTTCAATTGCTCCTGACAATATCCATTTAGTTTTTTCATGCAAATTGTTTGATCCATACACCCCTTAAACACAAACGTCTTCTTGTTCTCAACATTATTCTGCGTTTCACATACATCATTCAACCTTTCTATAAGCAACTTCTGTCTATGAAAGGAGGACAGGGTCATCTGCGTATAACAAGCAGCATATTCTTTCATCGCTTAGTTTCAAATTTAGCTCATTTTTTGCAGTCTCACTTACACTGACAAGGGAAGTACACGTACATGTACCTCACAGATTCACACCAAATTGAAATACAGGGTGATTCAGTCAATTTCTGACCATTTCAGTACTATGATTTATGGACCCATTAATGTTTACAAACTTAGCATTTCAGTATGATATTTTAGGCAGTTCGGAGTTTTTATTCCCGTGGAAAAGTCTTGATGATATGCTCAATGTGGCCATCACGAACGTTTTGAACTGCTCGCAGCCGAATGGTGAAGTTGTTCATAACTCTATCCAGGATTTCTGCACCCACAAGGATGCAGCAGTCGACGATGCTTTGTCGCAGCTGGTCTAGGGTTCTTGGTGTTGTAGTGAACACACAGTCTTTAAGGAACCCCCAGAGATAAAAATCACATGGGTTTAGGTCAGGACTCGTAGGGGGCCAAAGAAAGCCACCCCCGAATCGATCTGGAAACCTGTTTGAAATGACACGATTTCCGAATTTCTGATTGAGAAAGTCTAGTACTTCATTAGTGGCGTGAGGCCTATCCCCATCCTATTGAAACCATTGATGTCGAAGCGGTATACGCCTCCTTTGCAGCTCGGGGATGAAGTATACGCCTCCTTCGCAGCAGTAAAAATTATTTCATTTTATTAATTCATTCGGTAATCTTCATAAATTTCCCGAGGCTGGCATCATGTGAAACGAGGGAAAGGCTGTCGAGTGATACGTTGCGTTGGTGAGGGGGTTTGTATCGCGGTGCTTTATAATTTTAAATAAAAATAGTATTCATAGATGTTTAGCTCATCTTGTAAATTATTTCGAGACGAATAATTGTACAGAAAAATTAAAGTTTTGTTCTTAATAACACTGCTCTAACTGCAATTTGGCGCCAATCGTTAACGATTTTGCTACTCCTCTTACCGCTGTCGCTTTCAAGGTATGCTTGCGCGCAAAAAAATGCGTATCGTACAACTTCGCGTACTTGTGAGTGGATAATTTATTATGATCACCTCCTCAGAACTTTCTTTGTCTTTATTATGGACTTGGTCAGCAAAGCTATTTAGATATGTTGTGCGTTCAGAGATCTTTTGGGAGGATCCTTGATTAAGATATGCTATCATTTGCTACAGCATTGTTGTCATTCTGTGGTCTATTACAATTCTGTACAATCCCCATTCCGCCCGAGCATTCACTGGTCGATGACGACTACAAGTTGCATGTTGAGACCTGGCTTTTTTGGCTGATAGTGATTTTAAAAACAGCTGCTCTTGGACAGTTGATGAATGTGGCGATTTCGCTGATACTCGCTCTATGGCTCTGATCTCCTATAATCAATTCACATTCAAAGACTGTCAAAATGTTTATCCAGATGATCATAAACAAATCACTTCTGCTATTGTCGACAATAAGGACTAAGCTTTCCCCTGAGACACTTTTATCAGCCATTGTTTTCATTCTGTCAATTTGCAGGAACTAAAAGGCAAGTGGCCTTAAAATGCAGATTACATTTTAAAGAGTATGTTCATTAGTTTTTAATGGGTAAAAGTCACCACTTGACAGGTTCGGCTTCGACCTGCAATTTCAGTAGAACTGTTGCAATTAGTAGAACCGGCTAATTAAGCAAACGATTAGCGTTCATCATTTAGTACTGTTTGACGCGTTTAAATTAGGATTTCGGAAACACAGAGAGCATTTTAATTCAGAAGAAATAAAAATTTTAAATTAATTTTCATTCATGAGTAATTGTCCTTGATAAGAAGCCACTAACCGGTAAAGATAGCAGAAGAGCAGTCTGGCGGGGATTAGAAGAAGTTCAGGCATTAGCTGACTTTCTGTGTATAGGAATATCGACGGCGTTATGCTTTCATGGAATGTGACCTTTTGAGCCCTTAATATTTGATTTCTTTAATGAAACGGACTTGTCGTCCTTATAATCAAGTTAAGATAGCTCTTTGTCGATCGGTAAGTGTAATTCAATTCTTACGTTTCCTAAAGCGTAAGGCGATTGAATAATTAAACAGATAATTTTTAGAAAAGTCGCTTAAAAGTATGCGCGTGAAATTAAATTAATGCGATTGGATTTCGAGAAACCAGGTTAATTATGCCGAAGCGATTTAATTAGTCCTGAGGATGAATTTTATTTTTAATTTTTAATATATAAAATTCATTATGTGGGGTAAATAGTGTCTAAACAGAAAGACGATGCAAAATTGAAGTATTTTTAAGCTAGAGAGACTCGAGTTTTACCATGTCACTCCTGTTATGGTCTCCTTTTAGGCACTTAATCATCAAGACTACAGGCCTTGCTCCAATTCACCATAAGAAATAAGCCCTTTCTCTTGGATATTTGTTTTGCTATATTTGTAACATGGTCTGGTTCAATTTGAGAATGTAATTCCGTTGATAGTGCCATTTCGATTATTTTTATCGATATCTTTCGAAATTGAATCCTAAAATGTAGAGGTCACTAATTTCACGATAGCAGCCCCATCTCTTGACGAGATATATAGTATATTAAAAATCAATATATTAAATGTATTATAAATAAAAAAATTCAGTACGTTTGTGTTTTTATTCGTTGTGCATTTTTCCATTAGTGGGAAGTTTCAAATACAAGCAACCAAGCAGATGCCTTATAATAGTTTCAGCTTTCCAACGCGAATTAATACCAGCTAGAGAATTTGCGCTTTGTTTATAGTTCATAGATAGCGGGACCAGCCTATACATCACGTCTAGGGAGTTATCTAACGCATTTTGGGAAGCGTACTTAGGCGCATTTTCCGATACAAGTTATAGTTATTCCCTAATAACTGGAAAGGGCAAGGACCTTAAGTAAAGGTGGGTCTTATTATAGGAACAAACAGCTTCCACGTCAGGGACAGTGAAAAACGAACCAGAAGCAGAACCCAACCAACGTGAAGAGAGTTCGAGCTATGGCGTCCTTAGAGAACCCACCTGCACTGAGCAACATGGCCAAGAAGCTGAAAAAGTCTCATCAAAGAAGGGTCGGATACTTCATTTGAGAAAACTTGAAACTGCAATATGGTCATCATCTGAAAACAAACGGCATATCTGCGTACATTACATAAATCCTAGATGAAGTTTGGGTATACATTTGATTTGTTTTCCTTACCAGTTGAGAAATAGAATTGTGTATCTAAAAGATTACATTGTTCTTTGTTTGTTTTCACAATTTTTGCTTTTTTCAGTAGGTCTTTGTTCGGCATAAACATATCATTTAACAATCTAGGCAGTAATGAGGATAAAGTTCTATGTATACAACGTTGATCCTACAATTAGTCTTTTTTTCCTAATTAAGCTAAAGTTTCTCTCTTCTGTGGCCTTGTTATGAGGGATAACATAGCACCACCCAATTAGTCTATATCCATTTACATAAACAATAAGTCAATAAGTGAATTAGTAGTCCAACAGTTTAGTAGTCAAAGAATAAATTGGCATCTATCGCGCATGTAGACGCTTAGTACTTTGATACTTCAGAAAGCAACGAAAACCTGAAAAAGCCCATAGTCAGTTCAGACAAAATATGCCACATTGTGTCTTTAGAACGATACATTGTAATGTTTAAATTAATTTTGCTACAAAAGATTGACGTCTTTAAACTCATCCTGCAGCGGTCCCATCTCTGCTGCTGCAGAAATTCTAGAACATCCTTAAATCTGTGATAATAAATCATTAAGGAATGACTTTTGAAAACATTAAAACAGGTTCCAGTGATTCAAATTCGATAATCTTTGTATTTCATAATTATTTTTATGAATCGTCGTTACTTGTTGTTTGATATATTACATGACATATCTTAACATTGAAATTCTTCAATGGTGTCATTCTGAAACAATTTCGACATCTTCGCACCATATTTATCGATTGGCGAAAACGTACATAATAACGTTATATTCACTCTTATCATGTCGAGTTGTTGATGTACTGGTTGATATATCTTAGCGTTGAAAATTTTAGAGGGTGTCATATTGGTACCATTAGCGCTCGTGCCATTGTATCGATTACGATCATCTTCGAACTGGTTCGTGCGATGAACTGTATTAATCGATTGGCGAAAAAAGATTTTGAAAAATCTTTTATAGGCTTTGAGAAGATCGAGTTACGGACGGACAGACAGATATGTTCCCGCATTGTAATAGCATAAAGCACCTTTCGGTAGTTAATAATATACTATTTGATGAAATGTACATCAATTTTCAAAATTCACAAAAGCACTGTTGCAAGCAACTAGTTCTTTAAATGGAAGTTTGCATTGAAGGTACTGAACAGTGTTCATAAAGAACTTTCTGGCACCTTCACGAAGAAGTTCCGGCCTTGCTGGACTTACAGTATTTGAACATGGATGAACTAAACTGAACATTAAACCTTAAAAAGCTGACATTTCGCTTCTGCATTCAAAAGACTGGTTACATAACCACATGGAGTTCTGTGCCCTCATCCTTAGAGTTTTGTGGCTTTGCATTCCTTAAAAGAGAACTTGGAAACCGTATAGAAGTGTGTTGTTATAATTGAAACTATTTCGGGCTGTTGTCCGTAACAAGGGTGCTTTATCATACGACTTCTTTAAAAATTTCGATTTCTCTAATCCAGTAGACTGTTTTTGCTATGTACATCTTTGTAATTAAGTTTAGTGAGATTAATATTTACTTTTGTTTTTAAGAAACGAGTCTCCCGGAACTTGGTGCGTGTTCTTCGAAGAGCGCAAGCCTTTGAAGTTGGGTTAAGTGTGTCATCGTAATCCTCGGTTTTCGAGCGGGTGCTTATGAATATTGAGTTGGTCGCCTAATTTTTCTTTCTCTCTCTTTCTCTCTCTCTTAGCAAACTTTGTGCTGAGCAAATCGATTTTTGTTTCTGGACTTTTTTAAGGCATTGACCTCTTTAGGTGTGTGGATTGCACCTATGCGTTTGTGATGCGTTTCGAAAGCGTTCCTCCTCCTCCTCCCACGATTCGCGGATGTTGTCGAGACACGAGCGTCACGAAACTGCTCGGCTCTCGTAAACAGGCGATGGATATGACATAATTCAATAGAAAACGATGAGCTCGGGGAAAATGTTAAAGTGGCTCAGCGTTGAAAAGTGTTTAGGCCCTATTTGGCTAATGTTTGCTCCGCGTCAATATTCATGAGTGGCGTTGCGGTTTGGAAACGCTTGAGGCGGGAGTAAGGAGTGACAAGAAAAAAAGAAGTGGGGGTCTGGAATTGTATATATAGAAATGGAAGTTTCTTTTTGTGTTGTATTATGCTTTTTATAGGTGTTTTTATATTTTTCGTTGTGGGGAAACGACTGGAAGCGCGCCGGCGCGCTAAGTGATAAGCGGGCGGGGAATCGATGAAATTTCCATTAAGTTGAGGGTGGAAATAGCGCGCTTCTGTTTGGAGGATATGGAATGGCGTTTTGGGGGCTGGTTTTTGCACCTGTTGTGACGTCACTCCGGTGATGAGATAGGCTTAAAGCTGAATAATTATTTGGAGAACAAAATTTCTTCGTGAAGCGCTAAAGAGCGTTGGCGACGCTATTAGCGAATACAGCAAACATTTGGAGGAAAGTCCTAAAAGGTGTCCTTAATATGGGCTCGTCTTCCTTTATAGAGCAGCCTGACTCGGTTGGAAGGCAATTGGCGTCCTCTCTTAATGTGTTGCGGAGGAGAAAAGCTGTCGCCCTCTGCTTAAGAGGCTCCTATTCCAAATTGGAACTTCTCCGCATCGTCCCTTGGCTCTCGGATTCTTTCTCATCTGGTGCACCAGTGTCCGTGACACTCTCGTGGGTGTTTAATGGTTCCATAGAGCACGCTCGAGGGGGTCATTAACTATGCACGGAGCACGCGAGGTCAGAGGAATTACGAGCGCCAGGAAAGAAGAGGGCTCCTTGTTTGTAAGTTGGGACGGAACTGCGAGACACGACTGCCAACACCACAAAAATCATCATCATCATCATCATCAGCATCTTCGCCTTTTTTTTCTCTCTTTCTCTTTAACTTACTCTCTTATTATGCAACTTGGACGCTCCTGATTGGCTACTGCCGGTCCCGCGCGTGCTTCTCGACGCGACTCTCGCTCACGCTCGGCCGAAGGAGCAACAAATGCGCTTTCGTGGCTTGGGGACGCTAATGGAACGCAAGCGGTTCAAATGAGGCGACGAAGGGAAATTTTTTTTTTAAAAAAAGGCCTCTCCGTCACGTGACACCTTAGAATTTTGGCGCGCGGGGTTCCTATCGAAAATTAAAATCTCGGCTTATCACGATCTAATGTAATCACGCACACGAAATGAAATTTCTTTTTTTAAAGCTGCTCGTAGGGTTTTTAATAGTCAGGTCGCGGGTTCGACTCCTGAATTAAGTTTTGATTTTAAGATGATCGTGTCGGTGGCGTTCTGAAAAGGAGACTTTAATTACACCGAATCCGTTAACGTCGTGCATTCCGAATCTTTAATTTTTTTTCTCGTATGTCTCGCGAGACTACGTCAGAAAGAACGTGATCTTCATCACGTTTTCTATTTTTTTTTCTTTCTCCATTTCGACACGCTTCGGGTGACACGATTCCAAGTGAATTCCATTTTTTTTTCCTTTTCTTTTCTTTTAGTCCTCGACTCGGTCAGGGAAAACATTAATTAAATTGTTACACGGGTGTAGAAAATTTAAGTGGTGTAAGTGGTGGAAGGTTTATTTTTTCTACTTCTATTTCGCGACCCCCTCCACACGATTCTAAGAAACTTTTTGTTTTTCAAAGAGCAAAAACGTTGAATACGGTCACGGCGGTTTGGTTAAGATGCATATTTTACCTGTCGGTCCTTACACGTGGTGGCATCATCGATTTATCAGAAGTCGGAGGTCTTGCCAGAAGGGGTAGCAGACAGACATTGTTGAACCATTGTCGACAACTCCGTCCTAAACGGTTGTCCCGGATACAAGTATTTAGTAACCTTACATTCGATAACTTTTGCCTAACGTGATACACCCGTGTTGGTAAAATGTATACCAGAACACGGAACAAGTGTTAATCGCTTTGTGTGAATATCTGGGGAATAAGGTAGATGCGCCAGCAGTTCCATTCCAAAGCGGTAATAGCAGCATGGGTCGCTTTCGCATTGAGTGATCTGGAATTTGTTCTGCAAAAATCACATCTTTTTCCTGTTCATCACCAAGTTGCTGAATGTAGAACGTGGCCATAGTGGTTTGGCTTTCTGCACCATACCATCTGATGTGCACCGCATACAACAGCTTCGTCACCAGAATGGAATTTTTAGAACCATCTTCGTTCCAAACTCGTTCGAATAAGGCTACTTTTCATAGATATTGCGAAGGTAGTGTTCTACATCGAACACTGAAAAACTCCTGGAGGTATTCGATGCAATTGCGCATAATCATCTGGACTCTTGCAGCGAACCCCATTGGAAAGCGACAGACTTCTGTTAAGATGCTCATCATTTGCTCAGTTGCCAATGTGTGCTGGCGAAACCAATGCAATACTGAGCGAATGAATTGGTTCCTCCTTTCCAATCTTTCTCAATTATCTGCTAACTCTCCATTATCTCCAGTTAATGCTCGTTTTTAAAGATTTTCAAGAAAATGTTAACTTTTTTGGTTACCTGAATGGATGTATGTATGTTTCGGCATAACTTTGGAACGCTTGGAGCAATTTCAACCAAACTTGGTACACATATGACTTACAATCTGGAGAAAAATATAGTAAGCGCCGGGTTTTATGTAAACCTGTGTCAGTGTCAATCTTTTGCGCGAAATATTGTTACCATGGAAACTTAAGTGGTGATGATGCAATAATACTTTCATGATGATGAATGAGAGATCGTTCTGTTGCCTTGAGAATATATTATTCGATTTCAAGAATGAGCAGCAAATTACTATACGTTTAATCGCATTACTACCAATAATAAGCCCTGAAATGCAATTAAACGTATCTTCGGATGATGATGTAACAATGTCTGACGTTTTCGCGCTCAGGCCTTATCTTTAAGAGGCGTTGCCCTGGTGCGGAAAAGTCACCTGACCATCTTAGTCCGAGTAACAATATAATCTTCGTTGTTTCCAACAAACGAAAAAAATTGCTGATTGTTAAAAACCAATATAATCTTCATATTGTTACTCGGACTAAGATGATCAGGTGACTTTTCCGCGCCAGGGCAACACAACCTAGACAGAAGGCCTGCGCACAGAAAGGTCATACATTGTTGCATCACACGAAAACTGCTATTGTTAATCGTATTTCTACCAATAATAACCTCAAAATTTGGCCGTTTGATCATGACGTAACAATATAAGACGTTTATGTGCGCAGGCCTTCTGTCTAGGTGGTGTTGGCCAGTGCCTGTCTTTCACGTGGGCTATGTGCAACACCAGTTAATGTGTTAAGAAACTTTCAACCCCCCTTTCCCCCCTTTAGGGGTTGAATTTCAAAACCCCTTCTTAGTGCTCACTTACACTTTGTAAAGAACCTTTGTACAAAATTTCAAGTTTCTAGGCCTTATGGTTTGGGCTGTGCGTTGATCACTCACTCACTCAGTCAGTTTCTTCTTTTATATACAGGGCCTTTATAATTAAAGTTCCATTTTGACATGATAAAAAAAACTACTGGACCAAAAGCTATAATACTTGGAAATATTATACAAGAGGGCATGGGAAGTTCATACCCACCAAAAAAAAAAATTAGTTCAAAAGGTCACCACCAGCATAGAATGGCGCTCTATGCAATATTCGTTTACGAAATTAGACACGAAGACACAAATTAACAAGTCTTTAATCGTTACTAAAAATTAGTTACATGTTGAATGTGGCCTCCACCATTTACTGAAAGCAGGTTACACCTGTGTCTTCAAATCTTTTGCCTAATAGCGTAAATATGACTTATAATCTGGAAGAAAATACTGTGGGGGTAAAACGCCCCTAGGGGAGGAATGGGTAAGGGGTGACATGTAAACCCCTTGGACATTCAATAAGATTAACTCATGGAGAGTAACTAGTAGGGGGGGCGCATTATCTTCTTGAACAGATCATCAGCTGCAGAGGTGTAAGTAATCAGGTGTCACGTTCGATAGCGCGCAGCTTAAAAGAACCTCTCCATATACACTTTGTAGTGATTCAGTCTAGCACTTGTGCCCCTGATGAATGCAAAACAGAGACATGCAGAGTCCGATACACCAAACCTCATAATCTTATGGTACAGTACAACGCATTTCAAGCATTATTTTTACAGGGTGATCCCAAACATTATTTTTTTAATAATAATAATTGGGAAATGGTCTTTGGAGGATTTTCTCACGCCATTACCTCCGATATTGATTAAATAGTGAAAAATAGTAAAGAAAATTCCACGGCCTGGACTCGAACCAGGGACCTTCAGGTTACCGTCCCGATGCGCTAACCACTAAGCCACCGCGGACATGGAAGCTGACGATATCAAACATGTCCTATGAACATAGGTTAAAGCGCGGCTCCTAGTTTTCACTATTTAATCATCAATATCGGAGGTAATGGCGTGAGAAAATCCTCCAAAGACCAATTTCCAATTATTATTATTATATTATTATTCGCCATTTAATAGTTAAGATAGTCCTGTTTTGCGAACTAGGAACTGGTATAGTGTATGTCCTGAGACTACTTGAAGCTCTGGGATTGTCCTCCTGTCGGTCTACATCAGAGACAAATGAAAGAAATTTCCTTTCGTTCCTTTCATTTATCTCTGGTCTGCATAGGGTTCTAATACTTCCGTCATTGCTTACTAGCAGGTTGGTTGCTACCACTGGGTGTTATACAATTCGTATGTTTTGCGCAAATTATGCGTCCACGATCAGTACTTCTGATCATTGTTTGGGATTGCGAAATATTTGTAGAAAGCTTTGACGTCGACAACAACAACAACTTTTATTCAAACTTTCAAAAACCATACAAACCTCAGGTATTGATCCTATACACATTCTTTGGTCTTTCTCTCCCAGGTTTCCCATCCACGTGGCCAAGATACATTCGTTTAGCGAACCACTTATCACTCATTCGTTCCATATGCCCAAACCATTTCAAAGCAGATTACGGTTATATTGCATTCTCTTTATTATATTACATTGCATTACATGAACCCAAACACGCTTCTCATTATCTTCTTGTGAAACATCCATATGCTAACATTGGTAGCAACACTCTTTCATACACAATCACGTTTGCTTTCACATTAGTTGTCAGCTTTTATTATAATTTAGTCCACTCAGTGTATACTGTGATAACTGCTAAGATGATAAAATACTGGAAAAAGTATTTCTCCGTTGCATTTCTCGTGAAATTCTATCTCATTTTGATGTGTCGCACTCCTGTGTTCCTATTCGCGCTTAGATAGATTCTCGCTTTCGCATAGTTTTTCAGACGTTCTTAGAAGACATTTATATCTCATATTTATAATTCTAACATCGTGTTACATATTGTGAAAGCGTTGTTTATTCTTCCGACCGCCTGATGGCGATGTTGCAACGAATCGAAGCGAAAGCAGACGATTCTCTGGAGTTTGGCGCCTGATCGAGCGAAATGGCAAAGTCTTTTGACTTAGGACATCCGATCGATTTCTTTACCCCTTGGAGCGATTTATGACGCTTTAGTGGTCAAAATCAGAGTGGTGGGGACGTCCGAAATGGAACCGTTGATCCGTGAAGATTAGGCGTTTTGAATCACGTGCCTTTGATTCTCGACCAAGATGGCGTGTCGTATTTCTTTAGGCTTGTTTCCAAACTTCTCGCTCTCCATTGTGTTGGTTCTCCATTAAAGTGAGAAAAAGGCGGGAATTTTTTTCTCGCTGTTTTCGCTTGCCAAGTTGGCGTTGTTGGGGGAAATTAGTCGCTGGATTATGTGTGCCAGACGGTGGCAACATATTTAATTTCCGCCGCCCTCCGTCCTTTCATTAATATTCAGTTTTAGGGAATTAATAACTACTTTTTCCTCTAGGATTTATTAGTATTTTTTTTTTCTTCCTTCTTCTTCTTCTTCTTCTTGAGTCTTATTTTATTTTTTTTTTTAATTAAAATTTTGAAAAAGGCGCGCTTGGGAGGTTAATTTATTCATTTTGTTCAAGTGAGACTATTAAAAGTTTTTAATCAAGTTAAAATATTTGGGGTAATGAATAATGAAAAGTGACTTGGCTTAAAGTAACTTAATTGAAAACAAGTTTTATTTTTTAATAAAATTACTGTTTTTATGTTAATTAATTTTACTTTTTTTTATTTTATTTTTTTATTTTTTTCAGATTTTATTTTTCTCTTTTTTTCTGCGTTTCCTCACGGGTCGAGTCTAGTGCAAGAGGTAAGAAAATAAAATTTGTATTTTTAATAAATTTTATATATCTATTGATTATACGAATAAAAGGTCAACGTTCATAAAGTAGCGCTTAAAAAACAGTAGACGAGCCATTCTCATCCCTATCATTGAATGTAACAGTCCTGTAAATATACATACATGTAATATTGAATATTACAGGGCAGTGAAATATCGAGGAAACTGTAAATAACAACACTCAATAAGCAAATCAAAAAAATAAGCACACTCTTATTTCAAAAAGTGCGCAAAAAGCAAAAAAAAAAGAAATTGTTTTTTGATGCCTCTCATTTAAATAAGAATTCATATTAAATTCGAGTGGCGGTGCATAGTTTTTTTCATTTTAAAATTTAATATCAAATGCGCGCCACGCGTTTTGTCTTTTTCTAATTTTTATAATTTTATGAATTCTATTTGACTGAGAAGCACCAAAAACTTATTTTTTTACTCTTTAGTGAACTTTTTAAAGTAGAACTGTGTGCTTTTTAATTTATTTGATTCTTTTTAGTGTTGGATTTGGAATCAATTTTTAACCCATTCTTTTGATTCAAATACCGTATTTTCGCTTCAATAACCCGCGAACGAGAAAAATTCGCACGTCTGAATAACCCGTGAAAATTTCGTTTTTATGTTAAAAAAAAAATTATAAGCCTCGCACCCTTGTATTTCTCGTAAACTAAACTCACGAGAATATACTAACCTGTCACCAAAAGCTACTCCGAAAGTAACTTCTCAAAAAGATGGCAACTTCAAAACAGCTTCGATCTGACGAAGTTGCATTCTGTGATGATGAGTTTCTAACGAAATTAGCGTATAATATATATATTACAATACTTTAATTATATAGTATAAACAATGTGCAATTCATTATACAGTATATTAATTCACTTTTTACGAAAATAACCTCTCAAAAAGATGGCAACTTCAAAACTGCTTCGATCTGACGAAGTTGCATTCTGTCCTGATTGATTGGTCTTGAGTGGTAATAGCACTGCAAGCGATGTATAAATTCTGGCGATATGATTTGGTGCAAGTTTGCTTAGTATATTCTATCATTGCGGCTAGACCGGTCGGGAAAGCTCGGAATCCGCCGTCATTATAAAAAAAAAAAAAAAAAAAAAAAAATTAAAACCCGCACTCCCCCCCTCCACTCTTCGGGAGGTAAAAGATTGTATACCTTGCGGATATTGACGCGAAAATACGGTATATGAAAATGAAAAAAACTTGAATAGGTAGGTCAGTATTTTTTATACTGGATTATATTGTCACCAGAAATGAATCGGTGTGCCAAATTTGGAGTCGGGAATTAACAGATTTGAACGAAACAGACAGACAGAAGCGGAAATTAAATAAAAGTGCATACAAACCATCATTTGTTCACAATACAAGAAATTCTTAACCCGTATGCGCACTTCAGACACTTTGTACAGGCCATCATTCAGCGAAATACAATACAATCGGCACTCGAATAGCGGAGTTTGCATATACAGGGTGATCCAAAAGTCAGGAAAACCTTTAAAACTCAATTATTCGCACACGCATGCAGATAAAACGATTTTATTTGCACAGAAACGATTGAAATGAAGTCGGATTTTCTTCCAGAAAAATAAATTAATGCTAGAATTTTTCGGTTTTGACTAGCAGATGGCGCTGTCAGGTTACCGTAAGATGCGGATTAACCATCGTGAGACAGAAATATCAGTATCTGCTTCCGAAATAGCGTTTGCAGCGAGCATAGTATTAGAGGGGCAGGGAGTGCTCTACTAACCCTCTATTAATACGATGGCAGAACAGCCTGAAACTGTCCGTTACCTGATAACGCTATCTGTTGATCACAAACCAAACAATTCTGGCATTAATTTTTTTCCTGGAAAAAAAATCCGACTTAATTTCAATCGTTTCTGCGTAAACAGAATCTTTTTTTATCTGCATTCGTGTGCGAATTATTGAGTTTTAAAGTTTTTCCTGACTTTTGGATCACCCTGTACTCGGGTAGTACGGAAGCTCTCACTCACTCTTCCTCAACAAATAGCATAGGAAATACACTGAGGCAGAGCCGTATGTACCCAATAGGTGATCCACCTAATACGAGAGGGAAAATGAGATTGACGATTTTCAGACACGAAACAAAGTAGAAACCAAAAAAGAGAAAACTATAAAAAATACAGAAAACATAGAGGATGGACGGATAGAAAATTTTCTTAATGTCTTGAAGTTTACTCGGGCTGCGAGAGAATGCGTTGGACATTATCTTCCGGCACTCGCGTCCTTCCAGTTGGGAGGCAAACTGACGAAACCAATACAGGATACACCACCTATTGGCAGGATTAGTTCCATAGTTGGCAGAAAACGCGCGTGAACTGGTACTTCCATAATTTCGACAACTGTATGACGTTCTCTTGCTCATCAGAACATCTGAAATACAAGCGTCTTGTAAGAATTCCACCACTTATAAGGGAAGTACCTTACAGATTCCCACCAAATTGAAATGCGTTACTCATCTAAAGCTATTATTGATGCTAAATTTTGTTTCTTTCAAAATAAACTGCGAAAACGAAAAAATTTGAGCCCATATAGCCATACAAAGACTCCATTGTTAATTATAAAGCAGTTTGTGTGGTAATGCGCTTGACGGAACTTCTTTCTACTTTCTTCAGTAATAAGCACGAATCCACTTCACATGAAAGCTATAGACATAGCAGCAGACGACAATTGAATGGATCCTCAAGTTTCTAAACAAACTTAGTTTTTAAAAATAGATTGTTAAAATTAACTAATTGCTTTCCAGATAAAAAAATCTGTATTGTAACTAATAACTATTAACTTAATTTATTATCTCATTTTATTAATTAATTCGGAAATCTTCGTAAATTTTCGAAGGGTATGTATCGCGGTGCTTTATAATTTTAAATAAAAATAGTATTCATGGATGCTTAGCTCAACTTATAAATTATTTCGAGACGAATAATTGTATAGCAAAATTAAGATTTTTTGCTTAATAACGCTGCTCTAACTGCAATTCTTTGGCGATCGCTGTTAACGATTTGCTTCCACTCTTACCGCCATGTTTTTTCAACTTTTCACTTCCAATACCATCGCTTCCAAGGTATGCTTGCGCGCAATAAAAGAGTTCTCTCTTGCACTTTCGTGTACTTTCCTTGTTAGTGAAAAACATAAACGTGACAGAATGTCCTGGGTCAGAGAAGATCTGACATCGGGTGACAAGTGTTCTTCTCGGATGAGCCCTACTATTGGGACGATCTATGCAAAGAAAATCAAGTGTTCTCTAACGGCAACTGGGATGAGGTTCAACGGTCGTCTGGGGAGCGTTTGGATGTAATGGTACTTCTACATTGGCCTTTGTACATTGCAGAATGGAATCTAAGAAGTATAAAGAAATGTTGGACGATCATCGTTTAGAGCAGAGTCCTAGCATTTGCGTCCCGAACTGAATTTACCTGCAGGATAATGCACCGATTCATAGCTCAGAGTTACGAGGTCATCGATTTGAAAAATCGGAAGTGTTCAAAGAGATATGAGCCGATTTTGAGTTTTGGAACTATACAATTCCATGTATTCAATTGGGTGGGGACTATTTTGAAAAAGTCTATGGCATCGTAGATTAATAAATAGTTATGAAGAAAAGAAAACAGTCTTTGTTGGTGAATCTTGGTATAATGTAAAGGAAAGCGGGAAATGAAGTAAGGGATGTGTCAGTGTATTGGATTAGGGAATGGCATCCAATATGGATGAGTTGCCTTTAATACAATTTATCTGTTAACGTAATTGATGAGCAATTGGACTTGTCATTCATCGTTTAACCCTTTTGTGTCTCGAATTCAGGTCCAATACCCGGATGGCGTACGAATTATTGCCGACGACGTGGTCGCCGAAGAGCCTCTCTTCACCTGCCACGGCCGCCAAGATGGCGTTTATCCGGACTACACGAGCAATTGCACGCTCTACCACAGGTGAGTCGTTGGTTGGCAAAGGCGATTCTTCACCAACAAGTTCTGAAAGGCGATTAAGTATAAAAAATAAGCGAGATTAAGTATTAAGGGGGCTATGGTTGAGGGGTTTATGTTTAACTTAATCGCGTGTGGTCTGGTAACGTTGAACCGCTCATTAAGCCGCCCACACCCCAATCGGGCTCAGGTGTTGAGCAGGAAATTTAAATGTTTTAATTAAAAACTGTTTTGCTGCCTTGATTTATTGGGTGGGTGAGGAAGGGGTGTTTTAATTAAGCTTTCTGTTTATGGTTGCTGTTGTTGTTGTTGTTGTTGTTGTTGTTGTTGTTTCGGTGGGTGGGTTGTCGAAATTGTCTAACCTCCGATCGATTTGGCTTAGGCTGTTTCGCGGCGCGCTTCCTTTTTATCTTTTCGGAGGGAAAACGTGGCTCCTTTTGGTTTGTCATTGCGATTGCCATTCCGCCTCCTTTGGAAATGCCATGAAATGGGTTGGAGGGGGGTCGTTAAAGGAAGGGTAATGGCAAAGGGATAAGAGAGCGCTGGATTCTCAGGAACACGTGCCTGTGACGTTTTGTCAGTCGCGATTGATCTTTCGATTTTGGTGGTCAACGGCTTTTGTCGGTTTTCGACAGTTGATTCCGATAACGGGAAATGGGGTGCGTGAAAAGGGGGGTGCAGGCTATGGGATCCGCACACGAAGAGGTGGTTGATTTGCATTTTGGCGCATGTTAAGTAGGGATTTAACATAATTGTTGGTAATTCAATTCCCAATCCGTTCCCCTCTTTCGTTGTATTCCCTCGGTGGCTCGATTCGAAATGAAGTCGGACTCCGAACGCGCGCCGCATCTACAAACACAGATATACATATGATTTGCATTAGTAGTTAGCAGTAAATAACGGCCTACCATTTGCTTGTATAATATTAGGATGGTTATTAATATGGAAACGAAGTGATGGAAGTAGTTAATAAACATGATGGCAAATTTGCTGGATTAATGACGCACATGTGATTCAGTAATGTCTTAAAAGTGCCAGAGATTATTGAAATTTGAACCAAAATGTTTTGAAGTTGCAGACTGTTAGATGAGGTTGCCAAGGAGGGCCTCTGTTACTCACCTGATTTAGCCCCCGCCGGCGTATGATTCAAGAAAACGTACGGGTATTTAAACAGTGTTTCCTGCAGTGGAAACGACGCTGGGAAAAATGTGTACAACAGGGGGGAGAGTACGTTGAACAAGATCTCGTGGAATAAGTCGTAAGTGTTCACATTAAATTTTTAAAAAATCAGTCCTGGAACTTTTTGAACAGCCCTCGTACAATGCTAAGATATGGCATGTAATATATCAAACAACTTGTAATGCCGTTTCATGAATGAATATAACGTAAACAGAATGATTGCCAAAATTGGTTCAGTGGTTCTTGTTGTTGGCTCATCTTGAGCTTTTCTTCAACTTGTTATGACGAGTCATGAATGAATATAACGTAAAAATAATGATTGCCAAGACTGGTTCACTTGTACGACTTTCAGTGCTAAGATATGCAATGTAATATATCAAACAACCTGTCCTGACGTGTCGTGGATGAATATAATGAGAAATTAATGACAGTTGAAATTGGTTCAGTAGTACGTGTTTATATGATACCATTGGAAAGCAGAAAAATGGGGTAGTACGAAAATGAACTCTTTGCAGAAAGGGTCTTCCAATATCCTAAAGACCACTGCAACGGCGATAAGAAGAAAACTTTACAGCTTTCAGAAGCCAAATATCACAATGCGACCCGTCCATTACACAGGACTCCACACAGGACTACACACAGGAGGTGGCATTACGGTCTGGTCCTGCTTTTCGAGATATGGTCGAAGCGTACGAAACAGTTCTGCACATCAGGGGTGCCCATGCGCCCCCCCCCCCGCAGCTTATGATGACTCCCCCCCCCAAATGGATAGCCCATCATCCTAGAGCACTATCTATTATACCGCTCTACGTCATCCGAGTCGCCAGAGGCCTCTAGTCACTAGAGTGTAGTGGCTGTTTTTGTGACTCATCATCGTTGCTTGTGACTTTTTCTAGTGGGAATATAAAAGGCTCCAATTCCAGTTTTAGAACAACTTTTTCTTCTTTCTTCCCCCCCAAAGAGATTCATGGTGACATTGTAGCCATTCCCGCTATGGCGTGGGCACCCCTGCTGCTTATTGTGGGAACACTTTGGTCATGGCCCTATCGGTTTCAACACGACAATGCTCCCTGTCATAAAGTAGGCGTTATTAGCACCTGGAAAGAGAATGGAGCAAGATTCGCCGGCACGTATCGCAGATAGCGTAAATTGTCGATGATTGGTTGAATAAGAGGAAAGAACACAATAGTGTCTCTGATTGGAGTATTTGATAAAAAACGCGATGATTGAATCAGGAAGAAACGCTGAGAAACGCTGCTCTAACTAACTTACAAAGAAGCCGCCATCTCGCGTATACCAGATGATGTGTTATTTCTAAAAATAACCCTCTCACGTATGTGAGACGTTGACATTCGCTCTGCAGCCATTAACCCGCGTTATTTATCCACTTAATGCAAGCGCACGCGCCCTTTTCGTCATTAACAGCTGCAGAATGGTCGTAATAACGTAAACGGGTGGGTGCTAGGCTTAAGTGCTCTTCATTAGTCAATATGTAACTTAGTTTTTGTGGATTGAAAAATAGAGTGCATTGGTTGGATTGATTTGAAGATGTAATTAGCGTTAATGCACTACTAACTCTGCATTGGAGGATGATGTAAAAAGCGAGTCGGAGCTGTCACGGGAAATGGCGGGTTATTTGCGATTACTTTTCGATTACGTTTTAAAGGAGCCTTTTCAGAGTAAGAGAGAGAGAGAGATGCGTCGCGTTTTAATCGATTGATGATTTAAAGGCGAAACAGGTTTTGATTGGTTAAGTCGTTTTGATTAAACCTTCTTCATCGTTTTTTATGTTTCCAATGATGCAGTTCTATCTGTTTTAAGTTGCGCGTTTCTCCTGTAAAGAGGCTGTGTTTATTAATAGATGGAATGAATAAATAAAAAGAGTTTTGGGAATTGAATGCGTGGGAGGTGGTGGCGGGAATCCTATTCATTGCATGAATAAGGAAAAAAAAAGTCTTCTCAAGCAGTTTTTTTCTTCTTTTCTTGCTTGCTACCTTTGAGTGTCTTCAGGTGGAGAAAGGCAAAACAGCGACTCAGGTTTTTAAAGCTGAATCCCATTAGAAAAAGTGGAGGAGTTGCTGCTGGTCTGGGTGGGTGGGTAAAGAAAAAAGGAGGGAAAAGCGGGGTGGGAACGAGAGTATTGATCGTGGTCGAGGGAGTTTTTTCCCGCGATTGTCGACTTGGCTTCTTTCTTTCTTCATTTTTCTTTTTCGCACATTTATATGGGAGAGAGAGAAGGAGAGATAAGAATTAAAGGGAGCCGCCTCTTAGAAAGTGAGTTGCGACAAAAGTTTTACTTTGGTCTGGGGCTTACATTGACTTAAGTCTTGCATGAGGAATTTATTTTTATTGCTTTTTAAAAAATTTAATGTCTTTTTTTAATAGGTGCATCATGGGGAGCACACTGACATTTCGCTGCGACGATGGCTTCAGCTACGATACCTCTACTGGCGACTGTGTCACCTCCGGGGCATGCCTCAAGGACCGGAAGGAGAACGCGTTCGCCGCCACTTGCCAAGGGAAGTCGGACGGCGTGTACATAGACTATGAAAGCCACTGCCACAATTATTACAGGTAATTGACCGATAGCCGCCTCATGGTCGAGAGCTTTCTAATTAGCTCTCGCTGTGATTTGTTTGTTCCTCCTAAAAGTTACTTCCAATACAAGAGGCGTCGGGTTTCCTCTTTTTCGCAATCGCCTTTTGTGTATTTGAACTTTCTCGAGGCATATCCAAAAACGTAAGTTCTTTTTTTGCATATATTGCCGTTCTGGTCGTGGTTGTACGAATTCGTTTATCTTCAAGATAACCGAATGGCCTGTCACCTGTAGAAAGCGGTTTGTCATTTGTCATTCATTGTTTGTTGATGAATACAATGAATGTGAAATGTCGTTGAGATATATGTCGTTTTCAACTTTGAGTTTGTCTTATGGTCCCTTGGAAGGCGTTTTCCCCAAATCAACTATGTCGACTATGGAGAAAATGCTTTGAGGTGTCAGTGTTAAGGAAGTTCAAGGAGAAGCTCAAGTTCTCATTTGGCTGTGAGGTTCTGAGCTTTCCCTTGAAGTTGATTATCGTTACAGACAAGACTTAGCGCTAAAGGATCTTCACCTGTTCTTGCATCTGAAAATCCTTTGAGTGGGGTCTATTGGAAGATGACAATGTCAAAAGAAGTCATTTTCATCAGATGGGTAGATAAACAAGAAGTAATTCCTACCGAGGAAGGTATAGGAAAGTAGCGGAAGCCCTGAGATCATCTATTTTTACCCTTTTATCTCAATTTTTAACCCCCTCCCCAGTTTTTTTTAAATCGATTGATATATGACATGCAATATGTTGCTATAGTTCTAAAGACCAAGTAACTGCCCCCTCACAATTCCGACCCCATTGGGACAATTTGGCCCAAACTTCATACTAATGCCTAATTTCACTCCTTTATATGCATAAATACGCGTAGACCTTTTGGTCCCCTCTAATTTCCGCCCCCGAAACTCCGACCCCAGTGGGCCAATCAAAACCAAACTAAATAGTGAAGCTGCACATGCCCATAGAAAGCTACATTCCGAATTTCAACCTTCTAATTCAAAAAAATGGGGAAATTATGAAGGGGACGGACGGACAGACAGACGGACATTGTGAAATCAATAAGTAGCTTCATTCTTCCGCTACTTAATAATACAATATACCAGAAGCTGTGGAGAATAGGGTACAAGTGTGACATCCCCAAAGAATGCTTGATTTTCAAAGGTTTCCACACTAGACATGTTCAGAACCAAAAGTTTACTCAAGGAGGTTTGACAGAGTATCCTCGCCCATTGATGAACTACTCACTGCTTGAACAGGATTGGTTCTTGGCTTCCCCAATTGTATAGAATGTCTAATCTGGAATCCAGTGTTCCTAACCCCTTTAACTTTGTTTAGTGCGACCCTAGGATTAAATTACAGTTAGTTAAGCTTTTCCATGTCAAGTAAACACTTTAAGGCTCCAAGAAATGAGATCTCCCCAAAATTATCGATAATCTCTATGTCATGGAAGAAGTAGAATGGGAAGCGAAGCTCCCGAGAAATTGTGAAATAAAAAGTACATTAACGCTCCTAGCGGATGAGTCGAATCGTAATGAAGCGAAACTGAATCTATTGCACTACGTCAATAAGAGTCAATGAAAGGATAGTTACTTCGTCTCCTGTCATTGTGTGGTCTGTGGTCAGGAATTAAATGACACTTGCGGTGCCTGGCACGAAAGAAAAAGGAAACTGGCGCATGTGTAAATGAATAAAACTCGTTCAACCAATCAGAAACGGACTGGAAACGAGGTATTACTCATGCGCCAGCTTCCTTGAGTTTTATTCATTCACTCATGCGCCAGCTTCCTTTTTCTTTCATGCCGGGCACTATAGTTGTGGAAGAGTGATCGCCAAGGGGACAATATGCTGCAAAGTGACTCCAATGTCTGCCTTTCATTTGTATAACTCTTCATCCATTGAAAATTCTGTTCTTAACGCCTATCAACGACATGGAGCGCACACGGAACGATGATTCTAAAGGAGCAAACTATTGCAACTTTCGAACAGAAGGGAAATTTAAAAAAATCATCTAGGGGGAGGAAGTGGCCATGATAGAACAGCGAAGAGCATTGCCGCATGGCAGCAATGAAAATAACAACAAGGAAGGGGTGACTAGAACAGCGGAAGTCGACTCTAATCCGCTGCAGGGAATTGGCGCTGTTTTTATTTCACTTATTTAACATTGAAACTGTTAGGAGCTCTTTTCCCATTCTACTTCTTCCGTGTTCTGTGTAGTTAATCATTGGATCCAGTTCGTTGAATTATGAGTTCAATAAGCAATTAAGTCTCCGAACAATAAGCAATATTCATTGATAACGTCCCATAACAATATGCAGTACATGCTGCCTTTTCTTCTAGTAGAGTACGAAAAGCAAAAATGGCGGCGCTGCCTCTTTCTTGGCTCGTGATCAATCCGAGAATTCCAAGGCAAAACGGTCCAGGCTGATGCCATTCTCTGCAGGACCCTCCCAGATATTATTTTGCTTACTAATCAAAAGAACAATTACATTATTACAACAATGCTTCAGAAAATATTATGCGACAATACAAAGCGAAATCAGTTAATACACAAATTGTGAATATCTGTAACCCAGATATAACACAAGATAAAGAGACAAATGTACAATGTAGATGCGATTTGTCTCCTTATTTTGTAACTGTTGTCCCGTTATGACATCTGCGTTGGTGATGGTGGAGATTACTTAGAAATAGTTTAAAATATGTAGAATCCAATGGAGGTGGGTTTTAAAAATAAATGGCCAATTGGAACTTACTTTCTGGATAAGCTTCGTACGCACCTGCATATACCGAAAACCTTAACTACAATGGAATTGTGTAAAGTTATTACTTCCAAAATTAAACCTATCTTAGAGTATGCTGCTTGTGTATGTATATTCATATTCCTCTAATATGGTCGTTAATAGTTAGTTTATTTTATCCCCACCCTGTCAACAATTATTAAAGGGAAGTTTGTAGAAATGCACCATTATCGATCTGAAATGTTTGTGAAGTCGTAGTTTGTTAGCAATGCATATGCAAGATACACAAAAATGAATAGCTTAGTGCAGGGATTCATTATACCACACACGCAAGTAGAGGTGTTTGAGGTGAAGAGGACTTTACTTCTAGACAGAAGAGAAACTCCTCTTTATGAAAGTGTCGATCAATTCGCCAGAGGCATCTAATCTATAAAAAACATTCACCCGCCGCTTTAAAAATTGAATCTAAAGCGTACGGCACTTCAGATACGCTGTCGGGTAGAGGAGATAGCTAATAGCGCTTTCCAGTAAGAAATTAAATGATTAAAAGCTAAGAAGCAATAGAGATAGACATTCCAATTACAGTCACCGATTTAGTAGAAATTCGCGCTTCGCTTTAAAAAAACAACAAAAAAACAAAAGCATAAAAATATACAATGTATGTTGTCCCAGCCATGGATTTCTATTAAATCAGTGACAGTGTTCTAAGCTTTGGAATTGGAATTGTTTTCTCGGTCTATTAAAGCACAAAAGTTAGTTTTCGTAACTTCTCAGCGCTTATACCAGGGGTGCTGGCACTTTCGTGTAGATAGACCTTATAAATAAAGAAATAAAATACACTGACCTTAAGAATCTGTGGATGCTTGTATCAAAGAAAGAGAGGAAGGAAACTCCACTTGTCCAGAAAAGAAGTTTAATATGTATCATACATGTATACATTTCGGCTATCAAGTATGTCTCAGTGTTATCAGCAAAGATACAGCTTTTATAAGGTTTTTGAACCAATCAGGATACCAGACTAGTGATAAATATCCTGATTGGTTTACAAGAAAAAATAAACACAATGCAAAGAGGGGGCTTAATATTAACAGGAAGACTATTATAAACAAGTGGCTATTATAAAGGGCAGTGGCTATTATATCCGGAGTGACGCTATTATAAACAAAGGGCTGCTAAAAAAGCTATTATATTCGGAGTGAGACTAGGTGACATGGGAGAGTAAAGAATTCCACAATGATAAGTCCAGTAGTTTCGGGTGTCTCCAAGAAATTCAGCTTTTTGGGATCCTCTTCAAAGTACAAAATCCGAACGTTCTCTTTCTTTCCCACATGTCCAGTAGTTAAAATTTGTTCAGCGAATGCTGATTTTTCCGGTCTGTAATTTTTTATATGGTTGAAGTGTTCCTTAATGCGTGTCTCAATTTTTCTCCTACTTTGGCCTAGATATTTCTCGTCACAGGTGTCACAGGTCATCTTAAGATGACATATTGAAGATGGCTACTTGGTAGCCGAAATGTATACATGTATGATACATATTAAACTTCTTTTGTGAACAAGTGGAGTTTCCTTCCTTCCTCTCTTTCTTTCTTAGATAGACCTGACTTTTATGAATCGAGCATCGTTTGTTCCAAAGTTTACTGTCTTCAGCTTTTTTTAAACGGGGATTTTTTCCTTTTTTTTTTGTTTCACGACAGAATTTAAATGAAAATTTATTGAATGCTTTTTTGTGTAACATTTCTAATTTAATTTAATTGGACAATCAACAAATTGTTTTCGGTTATTTTTTTTTAACACAGAATACCACTTTATTTTCAGACTTAAAATTCTTCCAGCGTTTCTTGAGCACGCCTTTTTTCCGTCTCTCTCTTTGTTATCTAAAAAGTCCAATTGTTGAAACAAACTTTGACAGTTTTTTTTTCTTTCTGTATAACAATTTCTTATCTTCAGTCCCCTCAGAAACAATGAAATTGGGAAAACAAACTATGAAGACGCAAACTGCGGAGATGCATGAATATTGAATTTTATAAAAAAAAAAATGTTGGGAAAGAAAACTCCAATCATCGTCCTCTCCAATTCAAACTCCCATTCGCCCCCTGCACGGGCAAAAGAACCCACATAAATAAAAATTTGTAAAGCACCACTTTCACTTTTTTAAAAAGTGAGATAAAAAGCGCCACCACACTTTTACCTTGCTTCATAAATTATCTTTTTTTTTTATTTTTTACTGCACTTTTTAAGGTGAAAGTGTGTGCTTCAAAAGTTTTTATTTTATTTTTTTTATTTCATTCTTTTTATCTCTATTTAAAAAAAACAACATGCTTTTGTATGCTAACTATAAAACCAAAAAAAACCTTGCAGGTCTGCCCAGTCGGCTACGTCTGTATCTCGGGAAAGCGTTTACAATACATTACCGAAACCGACGCGATCTAAACAAGCCGTTGCACTGATTTTGTGGTATCATGCAAACAGATGGATTTTGTGATGTCATGCAAAAAGAAAATTAAAAACAAAATAAGGATATTTAAAATTTAAAATAAGATGATTTATTAAAAAAGTAACTGACCCATGTTTGGCATTAATGCATTTTATTATATTGTACAGGGTGAGTCAAAAGTCGCAGTACACCCTGTTTTTTTCGAAAACCTTGCAGGAATTGGGAAATCTGAATATTCCAGTAAGGTATAGGTGACGTGGTCTATCTTTTACGGCATGTACCGAACATGGCCGCCATCTTGAAATCGGCCATCTTGAATCTATGTCAATTTTTTTAAATGGATAGGGGGGTCGTGTGATATATCAAATAATATCAGCATTTTCTGACAATTTCATTCCTCTAAACAAATTTGAAGTAGCAGTTATGGTTCAAAAGTTACAACACATTTTGTTTGGAATTTTACAAGCTGGACTATTCTCAACGAAGGACGCCAAAACTATTGTTGAGTTTGTCTCGTCAGTAGCACTTATTGGACGACCACTCCGTGCCTTGTCAACCACAGTCCCAGTTTTTTCAGAATTTCTTAATTAAGCACCTGAAAGTGTTGTGTGAAATTGGAGGTCTTTCTGGGTGCCGGTTGTTAAAATCTGCAGCTATGACTAGGAAACTTTGTTCTCCAGGCATCAAAATGACCTCAATTCTCTCCTCCGTGGTCAAAGCCATATTCAGTTCCCTGCTACAAAATGAAACAAAATGTGTTGTGACTTTTGAACCATAACTGCTATTTTTGGTACATACCGTAAAAGATAGACCACCTCACCCATACCTTACTGGAATATTCAGATATCCCAGTTCCTGTAAGGTCTTCGAAAAAACAGGGTGTACTGCGACTTTTGACTCACCCTGTATATTAAGTCCGTAAAGTGAGGAGAATAGCTCGAATCTCTGAATGAAACTTTCCCTGAAAGGTAGTGGATTGGGCGCCGTGGCCCCGTCGAATGGCCGGCCCGGTCCTCAGACCTGACGCCTCCCCCCCTCCGATTTTTTATTGTGGGGGTATCTCTAAGAGAAAGTCTACGCCAACCCTAATAACGGCATCGAGGAAATGAAAAAACTGATAACGTAGAAGACTCTACTATGTATTGAGCGCTGTCGAAGGCATATGCAAACGTGGTTTTGCGCCTCCAAGCAGTAATCGATCGCGATGGAATTGCACATATAGAAGCACTTTTGTATCCTTTGATGATGTATGCCATTTCACATATTAAATAAATTGTATTCTACAGGGTGTACACAAATGAATCCCCCGGTTTGGCTTCTGGGCTCAATCCGAGTTTAGCCTTTCTTAGATGATGATAATAATAAGATCGATAACGTCAAAAGAATCGGTCAATAAGAATCTTAATAAAAGAGGGGCACTTTGGGAAGGGTAACGAACTTCGCTTTGGAATCGAAATGCTCTGACAGGGGAATTTTTTCTTCTCGCTTGCCTGAATGACTCCGTTACTTACATGCGATTTCCTCGGCCACCTGCGCTGTTTCTCTCGCTCTTCAACTGACATTTGAGTGGAGCCCGACGTTAATTAACTGTTTTGGAGAATTTAAAATGTTCACGTGACGCTTGGGGTTTTTTGGAGGAGGTGCAGTTTGTAGTAGGGTTTCGGTATAAATATTAAAAGTGGATTTGTTTTTTAAATCGATTTTTCTTTTTTCGAAATAATTTCCTTTTTCAATCTCAGACTGAAGAGCGTTTTTTTCTGTTATTTTTTCAGATGCCAGTCTGGAATGAAGATCGATTTCACTTGCGGCCAGCACATGGTCTTTGAGCTGCGCTCGGCCTCGTGCGTCGACTCCAACCTCTCCCAATGTCATGTGCCCACTTGCCAAGGTAAAGAGAAAGGTTACTACTCGCTACCCGACAGCGATTCGGAGTTTTATTACCAGTGCGATGACAACCAGTCGCCAGTGTCCATCTTCACGTGTCCTCGAGGTCAGCAGTTTGATTCGATGCTGGCCACCTGCCAAACGTTTCCTTTCACCTCGCTCGTCCAGCCGAACTGTTCGGAGAAGGCGGACGGGTTCTATCCGGACGTCACGAGTTCGTGCAGGAACGTGTACTACTGTCAGTCGCAACAGGTGGTGTCGCTGCTCAGCTGTTCGTCCGGGTTTAGCTTCGACGCGAACGTCAACCATTGCCGCGAGGAGCACTTGGTCTCTTGCGCACCATCAACGCCGCCCGTGGCCTCATCTGCTTCTGACTGCCAAAGCAAAGCGGATGGATATTACCCAGAATTCGCCTCGGCCTGCCAGAGCTTCTATTACTGCTTTGGCGGCGAGAAGCTCTTCAACGTGAGCTGCCCTGAGGGGAAACTCTTTAACAACGTGCTCGAGAAGTGCGACGATGCTGCGAATGTTGTGTGCTCAGCAATGACGTTGCCTGCCTTGCAGCATTTTTGTTTTGGAAAGTCCAACGGGTTTTATCCGAACCCAGTAACTGGTTGCAAGAGTTACGTGTTCTGTCAGGCTGGACGCGTGACATCTGAAGTCACGTGTCCTAAAGGAAAGGTCTTCAACGTGACGATAGAAGACTGCGCTTCTGCTGGCTCTGGCACCAAAGGAGATAATCTATGCGCGCGCATGCTCGTGGAAGACTGTTTCGGAAAGTCTGATGGTTACCATCCCTATTACAGCTATGGATGCGAGAAGTACTTCTATTGCGGTGGGGAGCGTAAGTTACTCGAGTTTCAGTGCCCTACAGGACAACTCTTCCATCCTGTAAAGAAACAGTGCATGAACGCCAGTCGAGTCACGTGCGAGCAGCAAGGCTTCTCTCCAGAGTGTACCGCAAGAGTGGATGGTTACTACCCAAACCCAGCTTCTGATTGCCGCTCTTTTTACTACTGCCGCAATGGGAGGAAAATGAACGAGCTGAGTTGTCCAGCCAATCAGGTCTTTGATATGAACGCTCAAGCGTGCACTGACGACGACCAGAACACATATTGCCATTCGACCCCTGTATGTACCAGTAACGGCCTTCATGGGGACATTGCCAACAGCTGCCACTCGTACTATTTTTGTCATCAGGGTCGTAAGACGAGGACTTTTGACTGTTCTGTGGGCAAAGTCTTTGATGCTACAAGTCGGGCATGTGTCATAGAAGCATTGGCCAAATGCCAACCGGCATGGTCCAATGAAAGCAGCCAATGCACCAATAAGAGCGATGGCTTCCACTCATTCTCAAATGATGGCAGCCATCTTTTCTTTCACTGTCTTGGTGGGGAGATTACATCAAATTTTGAATGCCCCCCAGGTGCTAATTTTGACGACAACCTGGGTCGGTGTGTACCCAAGAACGATACGCATCATTGCCACAATGGGTTTTGCTGTCGAGGCCTTCCGGATGCTTTCTACGCTGTGAACGATCTTTTGGTGAAAGATGTTTTCTACAGTTGCTTTCACGAGCAGCTCACAGTACATCAATGTCCAAAGGGCCTTGTGTTTAACTGGAAAACTGTTTCATGTGATAATCCTAATCCTTTTGAACCTATTCCTTCATCTAACTGTACCGAGAGGATGGATGGATTCACACCGACGTTGTTGGCTAACGAGATTCGCGTGTTCTCTGTGTGTGTCAATGAGACTTCTGTCACTACTGGGGTCTGCTGGTGGGGTCAGGCGTTCAGCCACGTGAAAGGAACGTGCGTCAGCATCGAGAACTTGCGTCATTCGCTTAATAAAACTGACTGCTCTTGCGGCAACCATTCGGACGGTTACTACGTTAACATAAAGAGTGGAGGGTTTACCACTTATTGTTTATGCCACAACAAGACTTGTTTAGATCATTTCCAGTGCTCGAATACTTTGGTCTTTGATGAGTCCAGTGAAAAGTGCAAAAGCCTTTCCCACAAGGCTTCATCCTCTAAACCAACACTTCCACCAAGGACTTCTACCGAGCCGGTATCGGTTGTTCCTGCAGTACCATCACTTAAGACGCAACTGAAGTTGAGAGAGGTATTAAAGAGGGTACCAATCTCGAATCGACATCCATCAACGTCTACAGTTTTCCCAACAGAGTCCCTGAATGCGCAGCCGTATGTGTCGGTCGTCCCGCAATCAGTGACTGCCGAAATCCCAAAGCCAAAGAGCTACCCTTCGCCGATCTCTTCCAATAAGTATCTCGTCGGGGATTCCAGCTGCCAGGGCAAGATGAACGAGGTGTTTGCCGACGTCACTTCCGGTTGCCGGCAGTTCTACATCTGCTTCCGGGAGGTGAAAATGCTGTTTACATGCTCGGAAGGAAGACTGTTCAATCCAGTGACCAAGACGTGCGACGATCCAAAGGATGTGATTTGCCAACAGACCAAGTCGACGTCTATGGATAGCCCGACCAATGACATACAGAGGACTGGTGAGGAGGAACGCCACGGATTTCACAGACCGGAAGGAGAGAATGGCTTCATGGGGAAGTTCGCTTGCCTCCCTTACGAGACCGGATTCTTTCCAGAGTATTCAAGTGGATGCCGTGATTTTTACGTGTGCTTCCGGGGGATCCAGAAAACCTACAGTTGTCCTGATGGTTTGCTGTTCAGTCCAGTCACCAAGAGCTGCGACGCTCCAGCCAATGTCAACTGCACGCCCACAGAAGAGAGTGGCGACAGTATATCGCCATTGTTCTATATGGTACGTGCGCGAATGAGCCATCCCACAGCTGATTGTGGCCCTGATGGTCTCGTCGCTGTCCGGAATGAGTGCCGGAAGTACATTGTGTGCAAGAACGGCGTTCAGGAAGTGCGCTCCTGCCCGTCACCGATGCGCTATAGCACGAGGAGCCGCAAGTGCGAATTGGCTGCTCGGGTGAGGTGCAACGTCTCTGGTGACGAAGGCGCCACTACCGGAAGCGCACGTGGTGACGTCACGACAACATGGACGCCACCGTCGACGACGACGGTAGTCTCTGAAACGAGCACTGTTGCGCCGCCGTTTGACTGCAGCCAAAAGGTGGATGGCTTCTACGCAGATTATTCTCGCAAGTGTCACGTGTTCTATAGGTGTCTTCGTGGCAGGAAGCTGTCATACTACTGCAAAGTGGGGCAGCTGTTTAACCCTAAAAGTCAGATTTGCGACTTCGAGGAGAACGTCGTCTGCAATGGCAGCCATTGAAAAGGACTGAATAAGCCTAACGAGGGTTGAAGGAATTCTTTGTTTAATAACGCAGCATAGTTGCTCGATACTGTTAGTAGTATTGATGTCATCATCTTCTCATATCACAGAACTCCACATACACAAAGTACAAGAACAGCAGCTTTGATTTTAACAATCATCATACATAACTTATTCTATTATCAACTCAGACACTCATCAAATGAAACTCATTTTTTTTCTTCTCATAACTGTGATGGATAAAACTGACATTTGTAAAGACATGTGAGAACGTGTTATCATTTATTATTATTATTATTATTATTATTATTATTATTATTATTATTATTATTCGATGAGTATACGACGTGGTATTCTCTAATTAGTCGGCGTTATTTGGTTTCTAGATTGTACTTCTCTTTCTCTCACTCCTCTCTCAAACGTATTCTACTTAGGCGTAATCTGTAAATAAGTGTGAACATTTATTAAGGCATTTTAATAATAAAATGTCAATAAAAATATGTAATGCTATTTTTTTAAGAAACTAGTGCGTTTTTTTATTTTATTTAAAGCGAACAGTATGTAGATTTTTCATGGGGTGGGGGGGGGCCACGGAGCTGTGCATGATATTTCACGATCTAGCGGCTTATTTCACAATGTATTTCATTTATAAATGGGGGGGGGGGAGGGTGGGTTGAACCCCCTTACCTATTAAAGCAAACATTTTTAAGGATTTATTATTATAAGCTCTAAGAAAGTGGCGCCATCTATCGATCGTTTTTTTTAAATGACTTCGGAATTGGATTTGCCGCTAGATGGCGGTATGTTATTGCCACCCTAGTCACTTCTCTTTGAGTTGATTTACTTAAATGTTCTTAGACTCAATCAGAATTGGCAAATCTTAGTCTGATACTGAAAAAAATTATTTTAATTTATTTGGATAATTATTATAGCTTTATGCGAGTTTGCAAAAGAGTTATTCAAATTTGCAAACAAGCATAGGCCCCTCTAAAGTCAAGTAATCTTATATTAATGGGTAAAAATAATGTTATCACTAACATGTACGTGAGTAAACTTTGGAGTTATTGGCTTTTTCCAACAAAAATAAAGCTGGTATTTGGTGACTTTTTGCATATAATTTTTATTTTATTAATTTTTTTTGTTTTATTTTATTTATTTGAAATATTATGGAAGGTTAACATCCCTATAATCATATATAATAAAAAAATATACTATTAAATACAGAAAAAGAAACAGTGAAGTATACAATATACAGGTGATTACCAAAGAACTTCACACTTTTAAAAGTTTATTACATTAAAGCTATTCAAAATATAGACACACCACACACGGATTCTTAAAGAAAAACTCTTGAAGTTTATTGTGACACAGTTAA
>JAHWFO010011261.1:1998797-2017996 GCA_023313115.1 Rhysida immarginata
AACAAATAAAAAAGTTACAGCCATGGAGACCTTATTTATCAATCGCCCCTCGTAGTTTTCTTCTTGCAAGATAGTTTGTTCAGGGTCAACAAAAAGAATCGGCGAATAGGGCCTAGAAGACTTACGTCAAAATGGGTGGTCTGGAAATTAAGAAGTTAGACTTAAAATCATCATGTTTCTATATCATATTAGTATATTTTTTGTTCGTTTTTTAAACACAAATTATCAATAATTGACAGGTTATGTCAATTACTAGTGACACTGCATATCTGGGTTATAGTAGTCGACAGTGGAAGTATAATGGCAGAAGGTTCGTAAAAGTAAAAGGCCCACGTAAAATGAATAATAGTTATTGCATTAACATTCTGGAAATAAATTCAAGTAATCAAAGGTTCGTTAGAAGGTTTTTTTCGACTCAGTAAGACAATGAACAGTCAACATAAACTTATGTTTGTAGCCATGATAGGGAGCAAAGTTCCTAGTTTTTTGCTCTTCTGGGAAGTCTAATACATTGCTTAATACGAGGTAGCAACCACCAGTCACTTTTCTTGCCTTGTTACTTTACTAAAAGCCTTTAAATAGTGAATTGTCAATTACTGGTACACTGTCAACTACTGATACCTCTACCCGACAGTCTTACAATTCAGAATATTTTCATAGACGATGGAAATATATTCTTAATGTCCACAAACATCGTTTTTGGCTTTAAAATCAGCAATCTCATGAAAGACAAAAAAATGGAAAAAAATCCAATTTTAAAAAATATTAAAAAAATTCAATAATAACTTTACAGACTGCGAGTCGTGCATTCGAATACCGCTAAAGGCATGGTTGTTTGTTCTTGTCCCTTTACTAAGAACCTTGAAGACCAAGCAAAGCCTCAGTGGGCTGATCCCCTACTAGGTTAAATATCAAATAGATCCAATGGTTATTTAAGGTAAAGAAGGAGAAGAAAAGAAAGAGAAATTATAATAAATCGTCAGTCGAAATGCAAATCATTTCGAGGAAGCGCACGTTGCCATTTCAAGAATCTTCCTTCATTGGAAGGAACTTTAAAAAAGATCCTTTTATCTTTGCCACGATTCTAGCAAGACCTACGTCCACTTACTACAGCCGGCCAGGTGGCCTAGAGGGCTAGGGCGTAGGCTTTCTAGTTCTCGAGTCTACCTGGTCGTGGGTTCGAATCCCGCCTTGGGCATGGGTGTTTGTGTTTGTCCTGGGCTGCGTACAGATATAACTTGTGTAAAAGGCGCAAAATGACCTTAGTAGTCGACGCCAAATTTTCTAATAAACCAACCAACCACTTACTACAACACCTGTAAAGTATTTTAAGAAAATAGTATGTAGTAAGAATTATCAGGAGAACGTGCGCTGACGAAGGTCCCATTAACAATAAGCTAACTTCTTTGCGTCGAAGCCATCTGGTGAGAGCAGTTTTCCCAAATTACGTTTTTAACAATGGACAACAATGGAGATGACCAACCTCTAATAATCATGGTCCTAGCAACAGTCCAACATTCATTTTTTCCAACTGATTGATATGTAATGTCGATCTAATAATGACGATAAGTAATGTCTTGAGAGCAGCTCAGAAGCGTTTTTGTCTTTTTTTCTTTTGCAACGAGGAAATTGACGAGTGAAAACCATCATAAACTTGTCAGCGAACGACTGTACTTTTAGAACAGTTGTATCTACCGGGTATATATATAAATCTGAAGTGAGAGGGGCATCTTGGGCAGGAAGAACGCAGGCAGGGCGCTTCTAAAAACTCCTGCAATGAACTCTGTTTAGGATATTAAAAAAAAATCTATTGCCAACAAGACAAAAATAGAAAAAATCCTAATAAAAACGTAACATTCTTATTTACCGTTTTTTATACGTATCATAACCAATATAGCAGTAAAATTTAATTATAATACGTCTATTAATCAATATGTCACAATCAAGAAATCTCGTAGATAAGCGTTCGATACATTAAAAATGTAGGGCGGATAAATCTAAACGAGAATAAAAAATATGTTTGTACCTTTTCCAAACGGAGCCTCATTTCAATATGAGAATGAGGCCAAATGACAGAAGCATATTCCACAATTAATCTGATTAACGTATTAAAAAGAAAAACTGAAAAGCCAAAAGAGTTTCTGATAACAAAGTAGGAAACCCGATAGGCTTTGGCGATAATAGAATTAATGTGATCAACGAACGAAAGTTTGGAATTAAAGATAATGCCTTGATAACAGATTTGTCGTTATTGACAAATCATTTAAACTGTAATTAAAATTATGGATTGTTTTCTAAAGGGAATGTCATTAGCAAATAGGAATAGCTGAGAAGATTTTAACGTTTCAGGAATGCCTTTGGTAAAGATAATTAATCCATGAGGGACCCATGAAATAAAACTAGTGAATCTCCATGAAGTCAAATTTGAGCGTCCTTAAGTTTTTGAGCGATTTGCTTTGTTTCTAAAATTCCTATCGCAGGGAATCTCCTAAAAGACAACTGGCCTTGAGTATTGCTATAGAGCAGCATGGAGATAAGTTCATAGTCCTTTCATGGGAATTAGACGGCCTAGTCAACACCATTATACCGGGTGATTACAAAAGAACTTCACACTTTTAAAAATTTATTACATCAAAGCTATTCAGAATATAGACACACCACATACGGATTCTTAAAGAAAAACTCTTGAAGTTTATTGTGACACAGTTAAAGATGTTCAATACGCCCCCCCTGTAGTCGAATTCGTTCCAAACCCGCATTCACATGTCTCCATCAATCCCATGTATCGCTACCGTAATGCGTTCTTTCAGCTCGTCTAGGTCACGGGGAAGGGTAGGGTGAAGACCTTGTCCTTTACACACCCTCATGAAAAGAAATCACAAGGTGTGAGGTCGGGGCTCCGCGGTGGCCACTTTGCAAGTTCCAGGTTATTGTTTGCTCGACCAATCCACCGCTGTGATTTCTTTTTATGCGGGTGTGTAAAGGACAAGGTCTTCACCCTACCCCTTCCCCGTGACCTAGACGAGCTGAAAGAACGCATTACGGTAGCGATACATGGGATTGATGGAAACATGTTAATGTGGGTTTGGGACGAATTCGACTACAGGGGGCATATTGAATATCTTTAGCTGTGTCACAATAAACTTCCAAGAGTTTTTCTTTAAGAATCCATATGTGGTGTGTCTATATTCTGAATAGCTTTGATGTAATAAATTTTTAAAAGTGTGAAGTTCTTTTATAATCGCCCTGTACTTTCCTTGTCAAACTTTTTGCGTGGAACAATGCAATCGGGTGAGTGCTACACTCGGCATTCTTCACTGTCCATCAAATTGCCAGTTTTGTCCCTAAGACACGTTGCTATTGCTCTCGGATTTTTTTTCATATGTCCTTACATGACTGTAATTGACACTTGGCATTTATTGCGTTTTAACCTGAGTTCTCAGATATCTTTGTATGATATCTGGAAGGTTATTGCCTTCGAATGTTACAGAAAGGAAAACGTGGGTTGAACCTCCCCATTACTTCAGACTTCTAACGCATCGATCTTTTAATTCCAAGAGCGTCTCGTCGTCCAAACACTTTAGATCTATGGAGGTAAAGTCACCTTTACAAACGTTAGTGGTTGATGAGCCAAAGTTCGCACCGGATAATTCCCGATATTTTGAATATAAGCTTGAGTCGTGATTTCTTGGAGATTGCCACATGACAACCGTCGCATACTTTATTGCTCTATCTATACAACAAACAGCAAAAATATCTCAAAATATGTCCCTCCCAATATCGCCACAACTATCAAAGTAAAACAACAGTTCAGACTCCTAGCTCTCCACCCATCATTGAAGCGAACAGGTGGCTGCCCATTGGTACAAGGAATATCGGGAGCATAACCTACCATTCAAACTGTGAGGAGGATGCCAGCCGATTAAGTGGCGTGTTGTTCTGGAAACGCCTTTCCTCAACCAACAGGGCTCCAGATGCTGGGTAGCCGCATATGGCAAACACGCGATTGTAGGTACTGATCCCACATATATATATGAAGGCTCCGTCGCAATGATTTCAATTTTGTTTGCATTATGACGTCACTTTTTTCCTTTATATTTCAATCAATTTTCCTCTCAAGGTCACCTTAACCAACCATTCTCCTATCCAAATGTCGCCACTGTATAATTTATTTATTTACTATTTGTTATTTCTTCATCCAATCATGTTCTCATTCTGTACCATATTTTCTGTATATAAAGGCTTATGTCCTCTTGTGTGTATCCTTGATAAAGCCGGGAATAAATGGCGAAACTAGTCGGAAACTCTATTCTCCCTTTGTGTGTATCGGCCTCGGTGGCTCAGGGGGTTGTATGATCGCCTCTGATGCCCGAGGACGCGGGCTCGACCCCGGTCGAGGACGACGAGGATTTTTTCAGGGGGAAAATCCTGAGATCACGCACTTCCTTCGGAAGGGAAGTAAAGCCGTTGGTCCCGTGTAGTCGTTTGCCGGCTGCACGTTAAAGAACCCTGGCGAGGCAAAATTTGCGGCTCCTATAACGCCGTCCTGAAATGACCATGGCAGTTGAAAAGGACGTTAATACCAAACAAACCAAACCAAACCCTTTGTGTGTTGTAAAGTCTCTACCAATTTTACCTATATCGCAGCTGTTTTACATATCCCCTTGCTCGGTTAAATTTATACGCCTGTACACGCATTAGTTTTGGAGATACATGTACATAGGATATTGAGCTATTTAAACATAACATATTAATCAGAAGCGTAAACTAGGAGGGGCTATAGCTCCCTCCCCCTCAGCGGTCGGAAATTGTGACCAAGGAAATTGTGATATTATGTTTTCTTTTATTGTGGTTCATCAAATATTGAAAGAAGGGCGATATTAGTATAAAGCTTTCCAAAGGGTGCAAGTCGAAAAAAATTTGAAAAACGCTGCCTACTCTTATAGCATGAAAATAGTTCCCCATTAGAAGAATTGTGGCTATGCTACTGAGATTATTAATAACCACTTGCACTTTGACATAACTCTTAACATAGCAAGTGATTGAATTACCCAATCAGAAACGCTGTATCTCCCTCCAATAACAGTGACCTATGATATGAGGTAACGCCTATTATAGGCCCTATATCCATGTAGCATGCCACTAAAATATCTAACTTTTTTGTCTTCTATATAATATATAGCTGCTGTAACCCTAGACTCTGTATCCTCATGGGCGTAACCAGGGTTAATGTTGGGCGGAGAGGGTAAGTGAAATAATATGTGAGAAAATTATGTAGAAAAGTGCACCAAATACCAGATCCTATGCTGAATAAAGCCAATATCCAATATTACAAAATTTCGCTATGTACATCTTATTTTCAGCAAAAATCAAGATTGTACACAACATTTGAGAAAGGTTTTATACTTGGAATTTTATACTTAGGAATTAGAGGCACTGAAAGTTTTGAACCCATTTATCGATGAAGACAAAGAGATAGAGGATGAGACTTAGAGACTTTCCTATTCTGTTTTTTGATGGTCTTTAAGAATCCGAAGTCCATCCAAAAGTTTGTACACCGCCACTGTACGTTGCCATTTCACAGGAATTCATGTTAAACGGAAAATTAAACATTATGTGATTAGTAACGCCACCCAGTGATCCATGCGGGATCTACAATTTGTATTTTGTAAATTTTATTTTATTAAGTAGCGGAAGAATGGAGCTACTTATTGGTTTTACAATGTCCGTCTGTCCGTCTCCTTTATATTTCTGTATTTTTTGAGGTAGAAGATTGAAATTCGAAATCTAGCTTACTATGAGTACCTTCACTATTCAGTTTGGTTTTGATTGGCCCACTAGGATCGGAATTACGGGGGGTGGAAGTTAAAGGGGACGAAGTGATCTATGTGGTATTTAGGTATGTAAAGGAGTGAAGTTCGCTATGCAGATTCCTCTAGGCAAAATCTACATTTCTATGAAGTTTGGGCCCAATTGGGTCGGACTTGTGGGGGTGACAATACTTGTGGGCACTTGGTCTTTAGGATTGTGGCAACATATGGCATGTGATATATCATTCGCTCGAAAATGATGAGAAAGGAAAGAAGATAGTTCTTTTATATTTTCTAACTACTACGTTCAAAAAATCAATTTTTTGATTAAAAAAAAAATTAGGGGATAAAAAGCGCAGATGAAGGCGTAAAAATAGATGAACTCAGGACTTCCGTTACTTTCGTATAACTTCCTCGGGAGGGTTAATTTCTTGTTTATCTTGCATTCTATGTTTTGGACATATTCTGTATTACTCCTTCAGGTGCAATAAAATTAATAATAATAATTAGAAAATTTATTTATTTATTTTTTATTTATTTAAAGTATAACATAAATTAAAAATCCTTTCAAATAAACATTCAAAATCGATATAAGAAGGTAAATTGTTTCATGAAAATGAGATACAGCGAAGTGGACCGAATAATATATGCGTATTGGGAGGTTGTACGTACTTAATAAATTGGTCAGACTGTATAGAATAATGATAATTTTTGTGTTTGAAGAATGTGGTTGTCACAGTGAGTTTCATTATTTTCATTTGACATAAAAATATTGAGTTTTCACGTAGAAAAATGCGAGCTGTCGCGATGATAAACTTCTGAGCGGTAAATAAAAAGGCGAGTGCCACCTTCTGTCGGCGTTGGCTGTTAATTCACGTTAATTACGAACAGCCATGCCTCCTCTTGACAGTTTACGCCAAATCGTTAAATTCGCAGCTTAGAGTATGCCGAGCTTTCTGATTGGCTAGATTCAAATCTCTCCTCCAATCAGAATGAGCTTTCGCTTTCAATCGGAGAGCCGTTGCAAACCGTTGCCGTTGTTGAATTCAACACAGACGAACTTTGAAGAATTGATGAGAACTGTCCATTAAAGCGGATTACAAGAGGATTAGGATGAAAATCTCGCCTATTTAGCAAATATTTACAAATTCCGAGAGAGCGGTAATCATGTTCTTCACAAGTTCCATGTTTTCTTCGTCATGAAGTCAGGTATTTGCACGCGTCTTGTACAAATGTGACAAAGTAACGAAACTGTGTCTCAAACTAGCGATCCGATTGTTTTTTTTTAATCTTCTTTTTACAATTTTAGTAATATCGCGGGGAAATATTGATGCAAATGAGATGAGATTTGTTTGTAAGTACATGTATATTGCGTATTGTCTTGTTATTAATAAATTTTGAGCACCGACTGAACAGTTGCTGAGATGTTTCTTCATTTGTCTCTGGCTGAAAACAGTAGGTAGGTTTCATTAATCACTTTTTTTTTTTTTTTTTTTTTTTGCGGTGAGTTTGAATATTTTGTTTTCTCATGATTTATCGTAAAAATGTACAGGGTAGTTATACACTCAATGAGCACATATGTGTTAGCCTAATGGTTGGGCATAAGTTGGCAAGACGTTGCGAACCAACGTTTGCAGTGTCCGCTTAAGCCAACGCTGGCTGCAACCATTGGGCCTATATTTTGTCATTATTTTATTTATTTTATTTTCATACCATCTTTTAATCAATTTTATCCACATACTGTTTTACTATGTTAGAATTATTTTATGTAAAATTGTTAGCTGTCACTGGGCACTTAGCCTGTTGCTTACAATTTTACATAAAATAATTCTACCGGGTAGAAAAATATTAAAGTAAAATAGAATTAAAGAATATATAAAAATAAAAATCTAATAAGAAAAAAATTATAATTAGGGAAAAAATAATCAAGAATTATAGAACGAGTGAACTATTTTGAATAACAATTTTTTTTGAAATGGTCATAACTCATCAATCAGATTGGATATAATTCAGGGCAAGTCAAAATGGTAGATCCGATTTCAGAAATTTACTCTGTGAAATTTAATGAACATATGGTATTGTGAGACATGCGCTACGTTCATTAGACATCACAGAATAAATGTCTGAAATCGGATCCATCATTTTGACTTGCCATGTATTGCATAATTAAAGATTCTATTGGCCTATTGCAATCAGAGACCGTAGAGAGAATGGAGACTAGACAATTGTCACGGTACTAAAATCTGTAACCGTTTTATCGGTGCTCCCTCTGGATTATGTTGCTCAAACTTAAGGGGCTATTATTATAAGATGTGAATCGGTTGTTATTAAGTGCCTGTTTAAGCCGTTGAAAAGTGCCCTCTTCCAGTTGCTTCCAGCCCCTTTGCTTATTTTACTGCATCTTTATTTATTTTTTTTTATTTAATGCACTCACAGGGAGTAAAAATAATTTACACAGAAAGAGCTAAACAAGCTCAGAGTAAATGGCAACAAATGTCAGGCATACAACTCAAAGCAAGCATACAAAAAAAAACAAACAATTAAATAGTTTAAAACAGTAAAAGACTAAATATCTAAGGTTGAACAAAATACGATTTTAAATTACGTTTAAAATGTATACAAGAAGAATTACAGTAGGATAGCATACAATGAGCAGCCGAACTACGTAAATTAAAAGGAAGTTCGTTCCATAGTACACCCCGTAAAGAAATTATAAACTCACCCGTGAAATTCTTATAACTTGATATTAAGATGTTTATTTAACATTTTTTTTCACAGGACACTGAAAGTAATTACATAACTTTAACGTTTAAAGATCTGAAAAATTCCAATTTTTTTTACCACAAAAAAAAAAAGAAAAAGCATTTTTCAGCTGTAAAGAAAATATAAACTCAGGACCCAAAACACGGTAAACACACAAAAAAAAACTGAAATTAAAAATGTGTAGGCCTTCCTTTCTTCTCGATAACTTCAATCATCCTGTCCGGCATCCGCTCAATCAATTTTTTCAGATCCACCTCCTTTATGTTGTCCCAAGCATTGACCATTGCAAGCTTGAGATCGTTGACGTGATGGTATTGTGTGTTTCGGTTGTACACAATTTTTGTCAACCAATCCCACACATTTTCAATGGGGTTGAGATCAAGTGAACGCGAAGGCCATTTAAGAATGCCGAATTTTTCTCTTTTAAACCATTCTGTGGTGGACTTAGACGTTTGTACTGAAGCATTTTCCTGTTGGAACTTCCAATTCATGCCTCCCAGAACTGGTCCAAATGGGAATTAGATGGTCATACAGCATTTTTTGATATTTGTAGGAGTCCGATTTGCCATACACAAACACAATGTAGGTCTTGCCTCCCACTCCAAAGGCTGCCCACACCATCACTCCTTTGTTGTCTGCTGTATCTTGTTTTCGGTTGTGTACGCAAGTCATACCAATACGAGGAGTAACCATCAGGACCGATCAAGACAGAACCGCTTTTCGTCGGAAAAAACAATTTTATTCCATTCATCTTTCCATTTCAGTTTCCTTAGCAAACTCAAGTCGAGCTAATCGGTGAGCTGCGGTGAGCTTAGGTCTTGCCTTCATCTTTTCATATTTTATGTTGACTTGCGAAGCTAAGCTTTTCCAGACGGTTTGGTGTGACATTGGCATTGGTAGTTGAAGAGCAATTTCCCGAGTGGTCAAGTTTTCATGTGTAGCGAGAGTTTGAATTCGTCTGTGGTCCCGGGACAGAAGTTTTGGGTGTCTTCCTGTTCTCTTCTTGGTTCCATATTCGTCGCCTCTTGTGATGACATTTTGAATAACAGTTTGTGAATGGTTAATTTCTGCAGCTATTTGCCTTGTTGAATGTCCCTTTCCGTGGAGGAAGTTTATTTTCCTTATTTCTTTCTCAGCTAGAGACTTTCCACGAGGTATGCTGATAAGGAATTCTCTGGCCACAATTATTAGGGATTTAAATCACACACTACTCATATTGTTGGCAATGGTTGGTTATTGAAAGGCAAAATTTGCATGGAAAAGTTCATTTTCTTGTCCGAGAAGTGTGACATCTATCCTGAGTTTATATTTTCTTTACAGCTGAAAAACGCTTTTTCTTTTTTTTCGTAAAAAAAAAAAAAAAAAAGAATTTTTCAGATTTTTATACGTTAAAGTTATGTAATTACTTTCAGTGTCCTGTGAAAAAAAAAATGATGTTAAATAAATATCTTAATATCAAGTTTTAAGAATTTCCCGGGTGAGTTTATAATTTCTTTACGGGATGTAGTATTGCATTATAGGGAAAGGTTTTCATTATGAACGTTGACATTTTACAAGGAAGCTCAAATAGGTAACGACGAGTTTGACGTACATTATCACCTGTTTTGAACCAAACAAAGTTCGCAGGGTGGCAATCGTCACGTAAGCCACTCTCGAGTTCTGAGAGCAGGGCAACTTTATAAATGCTACCTAGTGTCGGTAGCTTGTGACGAGCACAAGCATGAGTTACTGATTCTAATCTATCTAGTTTAAAAGCTATACGAATGATTTTATTATACGCTACCGTTAAGCGTTTTATATTGGCCTTGGTAGTTGATGACCAGAAAAGAGTTGCATAGGCTAGAGTTGGGACGATGGTCGCTGTGAGCGTTTTATATTTATTTTATATATTTATTGGCACTTAAACATACAAAGGAAGAAATTCTAAAGTAAACCTTATTTTACAGTGAATTACATAAAAACTGTTATAAAAATTTAGAACACACAGCCCTATCTGTTATTTGTGGGTGTTCTAAATTTTTGGGAAGAAACCCTAACTACAGCTAAATTTAAAAGAAAACTGAGGGTATAGTGTTCCGTCCTCTAACCGCGTTCCGCAAGGTAGCAGATAGTAAATTACAACACCACATCTCCCATCTTCATGCAGCGTTAACGGAACATCTTAAATCGAAACAAAAATTGTAAACATCGAAACTATAAAGCGCCACCTGGAAATGGTTACTCAAAAAAGATGAATTGGGCAGTCTCTTTCTCTGACAGCTCAGACTGCCGGCGGTGTTTGAATCCATCAGTTTCTATTTAGCATGTGTTTATGTAGTCATCCTCACGTATTTAATAAAAGTACATTACTGTATGGATAAAATTTTAAAGTACGTTTTTTTGTCTATCACAAAATTCCTGTATGAGGAGAGGGAGACCATTTATAACAAAGATGAGGCATTTTCTAATAATCGATGTTTACGCTTAGATCTTCTTTGTAATATTTTTATGTAGGATGGGACTTTGAATGGGGTAAGTGGTATCTTTGTTCTTTAATTTTATCTAGTGGCTTGTAAGCCACGTTTTAACGTAATATCATATTTCTGGGCATGAGTTTTTACTCTATGAAAGTGTTCATGTTTTTTGTGTGTACGTGGTTCCCTAGAGATTTGGTCATCAAGAAATTGACAACTACAGACGGGCGAATTTGCAGAGGGTTATCAAGATGTTTCATCTTGGCTGAATTCAATTATAATTTTTTTTTTGCTTTGACAAAGGATAGTCTATTCGAAATGTCAGCTTTTTTTCATAGGGTCTTACTACTGTATCCAATTTTATTTACTTATAATAACAAATAAATATTATATAAGCCATCATAAACCGATATAGGCCAGAGCTTGCAATCAAATGCACTGAAGTCCTTCCTTAATAGATACAGGCTATTTAATTGATTCGTTTAATGTGAGTTGTTACATCCAACAGCACTGAACAATTTTGGTTATACAGTTTCTTCAGGTAATGTAATAAGCAACATACAGTATACCTAATTAAATGTTCAAAACTTGAAAAAGTTGCACGATTCCATCGTGGTCATACACTAACGTTGGTCATACAGGAAGTGTTCAGTCTGCAATTGTTTCCATCGTGGAATTTAACAATCAGTGTTTTTTTCGTTTGTTGGAACAAAGCAGTTGAATTGTTTCTCGATTAACTTTAGTCAAGTGACTTTTCAGTGTCCCAGCCAGCTTGTATTATAACAATATCCAACAATAAATATTCCCATCTAAAAACCGGTAAGTTGGCAACCCTGGCGCCAGCCTGTCTTTCTTGTTGGCTTTGCCTTCGCGCTTCCAATAGATCTATCCGCCACCAAGCGGAAATAAATGGCATTACCCAGATGCTGTCTGCTACTGTGTTTTTAACTGCATACTAACAAAACTCATGTGCAGCTATAAATTTTGCATGGAAACCAAAAAAAATATATATATATAGATATATGCATAACAATACTTTAAGCTTAAATTAGGATTTTAGTTCTTTGAGACCACGCTTTCCCATAGCACATACCATAAAACAGCGTGACTATCCGTTCAAGTATGGTAGGCTACAACTGTGCGTCAAACAGATATACAGGTGCTCAAACAGAGTTGAAGGGACACTTTTCGTTGCTATTCCTGCTTTGTACACCGATGTTGCACAGAATATAGCTGGCTTTGAAAACTCTCTATAGAAAGATAGATTATTTACAATTGTTGTCTTTAGTAGGGCACGGTCTTTTAATCCCCTGGTTATGCACATGCGCAAATTCCGTTGTTGTAGACAACAATTTTATTGCTGTATTTATGGAAGAGGCGTTTTCAGTCCCCTCTATTGCATGAATTTAGCTACATCTCAGACTTAATATAATTTAACGATCGTACAAGGTAACAAAACTGTCAGCTGCTATTGTTAGATCATTGTTGCGTCTATTAAATAATTAACTCAATTTTATGAAAGGCTTAAGAGATAAAAATAAACGTTATAATAACAACACGCCATCAACCGCACAAAACGAAAAAGATATCAGAGATTTGAGTATTAAAAAGTGGAAAGATACTGAAAAGCAAGTGGATACTGATGTTTGCATTTAACACCAACTGCAGTCAACAAAATCATTAAAAAATACAAAGAACTTGGAACGACCAATGTTTTGCCTCGCTCTGGAAGAAAACGCGTTACAACTGCAAAGGAAAATAAACATGTCAGGGCTTTGGTGCGAATAAATAAAAAAACAACGATTAAACTAGTGACTGGACAATGGAATCGTATCACGAAAAAAGATGTATCTGAAAAAACAGCAGCAAGAAAATTAAGATCAGTGGGCTATACATCAAGCCACTGTTGACAAAAGCAAGGAAGGCAAAGCGCTATCAGTGGGCTAAAGACCATCGATTTTGGGTAATTGATGAATGGAAAAATGTCATTTTTAGTGACGAATCGAAATTTTCCTTATTTATGGATGGCCACAAAAGAGTCATTCGGAAGAAAGACCAAAAGTACCACCCTGCCTGCATTGCTCAAAGAGTCAAATTTCCTCCAAGTACTATGGTGTATGGGGATCCACACAAAAGCCCCTAATTGCTTATACTGCTTCAGTATCCTTCATGTTGAGAATCTAATTAATAACTATAAAAGTATTACACAAATTGAACACATACAGGGAATTAAATTTTTATTAAGTAAAAATTAAATAATAACAAATATCAGGGTGTAGGACAACAATTTTAATTCAATTCAATATTTTTTTTTCATTTTCTTTATTTTTTCTGTTTTTGTTTCACGCTCAGGTTTCATGCCGTGGTTGCTTTTACCACCTAACCCAGAACACATGGCGAAAAGTTCAGGATCTGGGGTTACAGCAATTATATATAGATCAGTAAACGGTAAGACACTTTTGCGGGCTTTCCTGCCAATCAAAGACGCACAGGTTGGAGCAGATTATCTTTCGCGAAATGTGCCTGACTTTGAAGGACTCCAGGATTTACTAGATTATTTCACTAACACTTACGTGCAAGGCTATCGCCAGATCCAGCCTCCACCTCAGCCCGACGGCACAATTCCCCAGATAACGATAAGATCAGTTCCACCTTTGTTTCCGCCGGAGCTGTGGAATGTCCACCAAGCCATTCTCGACGACGAGGATCGAACAAATAATTTTTGCAAGAGTTGGCATTCTTCTTTTAATAATTTGGTGGGGCATGCACATCCAACTATTTGGAAGGCGATTGAAAACATACTGAAAGATCAAAGTTTGGTCGAAGCTTCTTTTTTAAATGCATCTCGCGGACAACCTCCACAAAAGCGGATTAGACGTGCCGCGCAGCATCATCAGCGGCGGCTTAAGGCCCTGTGCCTGGATGGACTATGTGAACGGGAGGAAGACATCGCCAGAATTTTTAGAGGGTATAGGCCATGCAATCAGACTGAATTGAAAGTTCTACACCCTCATGTTTATGTTATTGTTTAACTCGTATTTAATAAAAATTTCCTGTATGGATCAGTTTGTTGTATTTCTTTTATAGTTATTAATCACATAATATTTGTGTTCAGGGTGACTAACCAGGAAAAGTCAGTGAGTAACCATGAACCAGGCCACTGCAAAAGTCCCATCGATATACCATATGGAGGAGCGTCCTAGATATTCCAGTGCCTGATCTGTTGGGGCTTTTGGGTGGATCTCCCGGGATGGAGTTGTCAACGGGCACAACAATCATCACTGGGCAGAAGAAAACCCTCGATGTCTGCGAGAAGCAACACATCAAGGGTTGAACTGGAGAACAAAGGTGTGGTGTGAGCTGTTTAACGGTTCCATAGTAGGGCCATTCTTTTTTTGACGGAACACTGACATTGTAGTCTCAGATTTCATTGATGATTTGCCATTGGCCTCCTATCAGCTCATGTGGTTCCAGCATGACGGAGCTCCACCACATTACGGGTTGGTCGTTCGTGAGCGTCTAAGTAAGATCTCTCTGTGAGGTGCGTCAACCCTGCGGTTTGCATATTTCTCTGCCCATTCGTTCATGGTGTTGCACTTAGTGTATATAGGGTGTCCAAAAAGTCTGGCAACATGACATATATCTCAAAGCTACCAGGTAGGCGAGATCTGATGAGTGTGGTTTATAGGTAATGGGGGGGGGGGGGGGCATTCATTGCCGCACTCAAATTTGACTTTGACCCCAGTGGCCGAGAGAGTTAGGGCGTAGGCTTTCTAGTTCTCGAGTCCGCCTGGTCGTGGGTTCGAATCCCGCCGTGGGCATGGATGTTTGTGTTTGTCCCGGGCTGCGTACAGATATAACTTGTGTTAAAGGCGCAAAATGACCTAAGTAGTCGACGCCAAATTTCTAATAAACCAACCAACTTTGACCCCAAATTTAAAGTCATCCATTTGCTAATGATTTTATCATCCAGCATTTCTTTGTGGACAGTGCTTGTCTTGTCTGCCTCTGTCAAACTTAAATTTTTGATCCACCCTCCTTGACAAAAGTTTGGCGATTTTTTTTTTTTTCAGGAATTTTGTTCGTGTTACATTTTTAATAAACAAATTTAAAACAAACAATAAAAATCAAATATATTTGCTTATATAATGATAAACATGTGTCTTCGGGGTGGATCTGACTCTTCAAGTCTCGATTTCAGTACTTTTTGAGAAAAAAGAAAATTGCAAACGTCAAACGCCACCCTGGACAGAATTATGGCGAGTCTATTAATCGAGACAAATGTTCGGCGATATGCCAGTTTTAAGTATTTGTTTAAAAATATTTATCAATAGCTGTTATTTATATGCAAATGAGCCATCATTCTATTGGTTAATTTAAATGAGTCTATGGGTATAAAAGGATAAAATTTTACTAACAAGGGGATCGCACGGACATGTAATCACGAATGTGGTTGAAATTTTAGGAGGTCAATGTACAACATTAATACAACTTCTGTGGAAAAGGATTTGAATCAATAGCCTTTCCTTTCAGAGAAAAAAAGTAAAATATTTTACGTTTATTATTGTAGTGACTTAACAGCGGTGGGCAGTGGTTAACGTTAGGTTCTGCGAATTTACTGGTCCGGGGTCGATTCCTGTGGCGTTTTGTTCATTTTTTTTTCATTTTCTTTAATGTTGTAGAGTGACCTCCTACAATTTCAACCAAATCCGTGATTACATGTCCGTGCGGTCCCCTTGTAAGAATTTTTGAATCTTTCATCATGCCACCAACTAATGTGATTGCTCAAGAGATCAGAGATCTGGTTATTTCGAAAAGGCAAAATAATCAGAAACAAGTGAAAATTGCGAAGGAATTAAATCTGGACCCAAAAGCCGTCAATAAAATCATCATGAAATTTAGAAGAACGGAGCGTTCATCAGTACAACCACGTTCGGGAAGAAAGCGAATGACCATATCATCCCAGGACAACCGTTTAAAGTAGAGAACCGCAGACAAATTGCAAGCACACTTACTGCAGAATGGAACAAAATCATAAACAAGAAGACATCGAAAAAAAAACCCATAAGAAGAATCAAGGGTTTTACTCCGCTAAAAGAAAGCCTTTGTTGACTACATCAATGAAAAGAAAACGTTTGCTGCGGGCCAAAAACTATTCAAATTGGACGACAGATGATTGGCAACGCGTCATTTTCAGTGAAGAAAGCCGATTTCGCTTTTACAATGATGGAAAAGTAAAGGTGATTAGAAGAAGAGAAGTATCACCCAGCTTGCACAACACAAAGTGTGAAATTTCCACCTGGAGTTATGGTTTACGAAACGATTTGTGCTGAAAGGTTTATGCTTTATCGAGGGCACAATAAACAGTGACCACTTTGTGGATATAATGAAGGATCATCTCATCCCAATGAAGCAGTTTTTCTTTCCCAACAATGAATACACTTACCCACAAGACGGCGCTCCATGCCACACGGCTAAATAAAAAAAAAACATGGTATGGTTTGAGGAAGAACAAATTAAAGTCCTTCCATGGCCTAGGAACAACCCAGATCTAAATCTCATTGAGGATGTATGGAAATACATGAAGCACTATGTTAAACCCGAAACCTAACCAACCTTTAAATATTACAAGAAACTGTAACTGAAGCTTGCTGTGCATTTACAAAAGACGAATGCGAAACGCTTATTTCTTCTATGCCCCGAAGAATTAAAGCTGTCATTATCACTCCAGAGGTGGCGCGCGGTCTTAGAGACCGCATTTTGAAACTACCTTTTTTTTAATGTTCAAAAATGAAATTCATGAATATTTTTTATCTATCACTTAATTTACCTCATTATTAATAGAACACTTAAAAAAACTTTTCAATGTTATCTATAAAACGAATCTTTTAGGAAGAAATTTAAAAACCCTTCTTTTTCCGTCAAAATTAGGCATGAATACTTCAGGAAAGTTATTTATAAAAATAGTTGAAAATTGATATTTTGCATTATTTTTACTTTTCATACATGCATGCGTTCTTACATAAAAGAAAACCATTATAAAAATGAATAATAGAAATCATTTCTCAGAGGATAAAAATGCCTATTTTTTATTATAAAAAAACTAAAATAAATTTCTCGATATTCAAAATAATTTTATTCAAAACTAGTATAAACGGAGGTTAAATGTATATGAAATTTATTTATAGAAGAATTTATTGCTCTTGAAATTTAGAAAACAGCATTAGTACATTTGCATTATTATTTGCGTTTCACTCCAAATATTTGTTTTCAAATAAAAGTTTCTAAGTGGGAAAATATTAATAAACAAAAAATATATTAGAAATTAACTGGAAAATATGTTTAAGTAATAAAAAAATAATAAGAAGTAAAAAAAATGACACATCAATTTATTTTAGTTACGAAGTTGGTGGCGCGAGGTCCTCAGACAGCATGTCCTATACAGGGTGAGGCATTTATCTTGAGACAACTGAATATCTCGGAAACTAAGCATTGTACGAAAAAATGTCCAAAATCAAAACTGAATTATTTCGCGGGGGAAATTCATTAGTTACAAAATTACCCCCTCCCCCTTGTGAGGGGGGCTGGGGGAGGGGTAACTTTGAAATCTTAAATAGCAACCCCTATTTTTAATGGTATTGTCAGATTGTACACAATATTCGAGAAATGTTTTATTCTTGGTGTTTTTTCAATTGATGCAACCGTTTAGGAGAGAGAGGCCCTGAAAGTGTGGAACTTTTAAAGTTTTGAACCCAATTTTATCGATGAAGGCAAAGAGATAGAGAGTTGGTCTTACAGACATGCCTATTCTAATTTTTAATGGTCTTTAAGAATCCGAAGTCAGAATTTCAAAAATCCAATATACAGGGTGATTACAAAAGAACTTCACACTTTTAAAAATTTATTACATCAAAGCTATTCAGAATATAGACACACCACATACGGATTCTTAAAGAAAAACTCTTGAAGTTTATTGTGACACAGTTAAAGATGTTCAATATGCCCCCCTGTAGTCGAATTCGCCCCAAACCCGCATTAACACGTCTCTATCAATCCCACGTATCGCTACCGTAATGCGTTCTTTCAACTCGTCTAGGTCACGCGGAAGGGGTAGGATGAAGACATTGTCCTTTACACACCCTTATGAAAAGAAATCCCAAGGTGTGAGGTCGGGGCTCCGCGGTGGCCACTTTGCAAGTTCCAGGTTATTGTTTGCTCGACCAATCCACCGCTGTGATTTCTTTTTATGGGGATGTGTAAAGGACAAGGTCTTCACCCTTCCCCGTGATCTAGACGAGCTGAAAGAACGCATTACGGTAGCGATACGTGGGATTGATGGAGACGTGTTAATGCGGGTTTGGGACGAATTCGACTACAGGGGGGCATATTGAACATCTTTAACTGTGTCACAATAAACTTCAAGATTTTTTCTTTAAGAATCCGTATGTGGTGTGTCTATATTCTGAATAGCTTTGATGTAATAAATTTTTAAAAGTGTGAAGCTCTTTTGCAATCACCCTGTATTTCAATACACGCGCATAGACTCTGTCTCCATAAGACTGCAGCCCCCAAAAGTTTACTTGTGCACTAAAAAATTTTGAATTTTTGAAATTCTGACTTTGGATTCTTAAAGACTATTAAAAAGTAGAATAGGAATGTCTTTAAGACCCACTCTCTATCTCTTTGCCTTCATCGATAAAATTGGGTTCAAAACTTTAAAAGTTCCACACTTTCAGGCCTCTATCTCCTAAGCTAGTGTTTTTCAATCAGGTCATTAGAAGGGGCGTTAAGTAACAAGTGGGCAGTGGGGGAGGGGGAGTTCGCGAGTCATGCAGTATACGTCTAATTCGAGGCATAATACGAAGGTTAGTTCTTTTCAACCTCCGATGGGGCATAAAATAAAGACAAGTGTGAATAGCAAAATTACTTTTCGACAGAGCCACTGTAGAGATTGAGACATTGTCATACCGGTGGACGAGTTTTCCAATACCCTCTTCATAGAATTTACCGCCAGCACGTAGAGATACTTCTCCATGGCGTCTTGAAGCTCTTCATCGGTGTGAAAGTGCTGTCCTCCCAGACCTTTCTTCAGCTCTCAAAAAAGATTAAAGTCACTCGGCGCCAGATCTGGGCTGTATGCCAGATGATCAAACGCTTCGGGGGGGGGGGGGGT
>JAHWFO010011261.1:2018096-2043695 GCA_023313115.1 Rhysida immarginata
AATTTTTTAACTAATGAATTCCCCCCCCTCCCCCCCCGAAACAATTCACTTTTGATTTTGGACATTTTTCGTACAATGCTTAGTTTCCGAGATATTCAGTTGTCTCAAGATAAATGCCTCACCCTGTATAGTTGAATCTAGGGAAGAAATCGTGGATTATGACTTAAGCGTGGTTCCCACTGGCAGAAAACAAGAGTGCAGAAACCAGGGCGTATTTTTTTCTGCCTTTTTACTTTCTGCTCCTGCAGGTGTCCCACATGGCAGAAACTCAGAAGGATAAGATAGCAGAAGTTTTGCCCAACACAAATGCACTGCACCGAAGCCGACGATCGATCTAAACGGTCGGCTTCGACTACACACATTACGTACACAGTTCCTTCAATCCTCATCATCACATCGAATTTTTGCATTCAATTGTTGTTTATTCAATTTAATTTGATTAATTAATTAACAAGAAATTAAGCCTCCCGAGGAAGGTATAGGAAAGTAGCGTAAGCCCTGAGTTCATCTATTTTTTTATTCCTTCATCTGCACTTTTTAATCCCCCAATTTTTTAATAAAAAATTGATTTTCTCGAACCTTGTGTTTAGAAAATATAAAACAACCCTATCTTCTTTCCTTTCTTATCATTTTCGATCGAATGACATATCACACCCTACATGTTGCCATAAATTTCTTAAGACCAAGTGATTGCCACCCCCACAACTCCGACCCTATTGAGACAATTTTGCCCAAAATTTACAGTAATGTTGATCTTGCTTAGAGGAATCTGAATACCCAATTTCACTCCTTTTGGTACCCTCTAATTTCCGCCCCGAAACTCCGACCCCAGTGGGCCAATCAAAACCAAACTAATTAGTGAAGGTGCGCATTCCCATAGTAAGCTACATTCCGAATTTCAAACTTCTACCTCAAAAAATGCGGAAATTATGAAGGGGACGGACAGACAGACGGACATTGTGAAAACAATAAGTAGCTCCATTCTTCCGCTACTTAATAAATATATATTTCGCACCTCTTCTATTAGCGCCTCTACATCAATTTTCGTTCTCGGCCTCTGCACCTTTGTGAGCTGAGTGTCCGACATTTTTATTTTGTGAGAGAGAGAGAGGACGTCACTGTGCCATCACTGCAGAGATCGTTTTCTATTGGCTGAGCAATCGTTTCTGTCCTGCTTGTGCCACAAAAGTTGAACTCAACCCAACTCTAAGCAGAAATTTTCAGTTGGGCAGAAGAGACGAAAACGGGAAGTGACATCATAAAATTTTTCTGCTTTGTGGTTTCTGCTGTTGTTTTTACGCATGTGGGAACCACGCTTTACTGACTTCTAGAAGGGTCCAAGTTGGGAGAATACAGAAGTGGTCATTTGTTTCTTTTAAATTCATAAGATGTTCACAAAAATGTGGTATAGTGATGCGGTCCCTGAGACCGCGCGCCATCTTTGAAGTGTTAAAACCAAAGGTGGTTCAACACAGTGGGTGCGTTCGGAGAACAGACACTTTTTCCACTATTTCCACTTTGAGGTTCGAGAAACCACCATCAGAGAATTCTCGGCGTTCGGGACTACAGCGAAAATCCACTAATGATTTTTCAATTGAAAAATGGAAGGAAGAATTCTGCAACCTGGATTCGAACCAGGAACCTCGACTATCATGGCCGACGCCTCTACCAATTGGGCTATCGCAGACACCTGGACAGCCAAGCTGTCTCAAGGTGTCTTAAAGACAACCAAGTTGTCATGGTTGAAAGCCCAATGGGAGACGGGAACCTGGCCCGCAGATCGAGAATTTCTCCACTCCAAACCATCAGAAAGTTGATGAACTCACAAGTAAATAATAATAATTATAAACTGGAGATGCTCTCCAAGCATAGGTAACTGTTTCGAAATCCCCCTCCCCCCTTCGGCGAACGTATTTTGTGAATGACCCTCTATATGAATTACTTTGTTTTACTGTTTTTGCTACAAGGTACTGTATTATTGTGACTGACTATCTCCAAACCTGTTCTGTTTCGCTTTCGGTTTGGAGATAAGGAGTTTGCGCGGCAGTTGACACGAAGCGTCGGCGGATGGCACCAGCTGCCGTCGCGGCTTGGGGGCGTGGTCGATACCGCGCTCAATCGATCGCCGGCAGGTCGAGTAGACAGTCGACGACGGCCAGGGTGGAGAAGGTGGCAGAGTGAACACGAGAGTTGAGCTTGGTGTGCGCGCGCGTGTATGTGTGTGTCTTTTTTTTTTTTTTTTTTACTCTTTATTATTTCATTTTTTTGCGCATGCGTCAGCTGTCCTACGAGGACTCGTAGTGGCGGACATTTGTCTCGTGCTCGAAACTTCGTCGCTGCCGCCGCCTCGTTATTTTTTTTTATCGGAGCTTGGAAGTAGAAGATGCGGACATTGACGGCCGGCAGCCGAGGTGTGGCGGCGAGTAGCGTGGCGGTGCTCGGTCATGACAACTCCGTCGCTCCGGAGGACTGATGCCGACATGCCATTGGATTGGGAGGAGAGCAGATGACCGTGACTTGTCTTTGATTTGCTTCCTTATTACAACTACTGTCACTACTCTATCATATAGAAGGACTATTACTATTACTATTGAGAGTACTACTAGTACTGCTGTTACTACTCATACTACTACCAGAAGACTTGGCTGCTGATTTGTTTGTTTGCCCATCTTGACTCCGCTGCTGTCTTTGTCCCTTGGCGCAGTGGAAGCTGCCATCTTCGCGCAACGGTGAGCGGCATCTCTCGTCAGACAGAGGACTCCCCAGTATACGCGTTCATTTTTCGCTCGTTGCGTCATTACAGTGATTAGAATCGGATGCAAGTGAACACTTCCTAGGATTCGTGGCCTCTACAGAAGAATTTTTTCTTTTTTATTTATCGTTTGTTTTGTTTTTCTTTTCGTCCCCCGTCCCCGTCGCTCTGCTCGAAGAAAGGATTCTGCCATCTCCTTTGCTGCTGCTGCTGGCGTTTCTCCTCCTCCACGAACGTCGTCTCTCTACGCTGGTTCTAGTGTTCAGTGTGTCTTCTTGTGTTACTGCAAATGGAAGAGAGAGAGAGAGAGCGAGCGAGAGATGGTGCATGAGTGCGTGAGTCGACCACTACTGCTACTAGAGGCTGCTGAATAAGCTAAAACCGACTAGCTTGCCTTCTCAGTAAGTGAATTTGTTTTTCCGTTTTTGTTCACGAGCGAAATAAAGAGATCTACTGATAGATTCGTTGTTTGAGTGGGAGTGCGCAAGCGCTCTGTGGTCATTCATTCTCTTGGTCTGGGAAAGTGCGTTTGTGTTTGTTCATAAAGCCGTTAGGCCTAACGCTCGATCGACTGTACCTGAGTAGTAGGAGGCCAAGGGGGAGTGAAAGAGTGGTGATCAGCAGTAGCAGCAGCAGCATCCGTGGTGGGAAGAAGAAACGAGAGCAGCGGGAAGGAGATTGGATTTCGGTTGCAGCCAGCAGCAGCGACACTAGCTCTTGTTCCTCCTCCTCCTCCTTATCCTTCTCTTCCTCATCCTCCTCTTCTACTCCTCCTCCTCTCCTCCGCCTCCTCCTCCTCCTCCTCCTCCTCCTCCTCGCCATTGCTCTTCGTAACATGGCGGCCGGCGGTGAGGAGGAGAGCGCCTGACCGGCCGCAGCGATGAGCGTGTGGAGTCCGTCCGCCAACCGTGCTGACGACGACGACGGTGAAGCCCCGGGCCGCCGGTGCCCCCGCCACCGCCACCATCACCACCACCAGCAGCAACAGCATCAGCCCAGCAGCCGTGACCACCACCACCACCACCGCCACCACCAGCATCGTCACCATTGTTGTTGTAGCCGCCGCCGCCGTCGCCGTTCCTCGGCCGGCCCGGAGGAGGAGGTCCGGCGGTCGAGTGGCCGCTGCTGCCCACGATGCGTCCGGTGCGCGCCCGGTGCCGCCGGTCCCCTTGGCCTCAGCTGCTGAAAAAGACGACGACGACGACGCCGCTGCCGCCAATAACAACAACACCACCGCCGCCACCACCACTCTACTACGCTCCTCTATGTCCCTGGCCACTGCCGCCGTCAGTTGTCGCCGTGGTCTCGTTCGACGTCCGCCGCGGACCCTGAACCAGTCCAATGAAATATGACATTGGCGTTTAAACATGGAAGGCCGCTATGGGATACGACGCCGTTGTATTCTACTCGGGAAGTCCAAAGATGGCGGATACGCTCAACTCGTCTGCTTCTGTTGACGGTGATCCTCTTAGCAGAGTTATTGTTGGGCGCCTGTGCCACTTCCAACAACGACAACAACAGCAGCAGCAGCAGCAACAACAGCAACAACAACAACAGCAGCAGCAACAACAACAACACCAGCAGCAGCAGCAACAGTTCATCATCACCACCATCATCAGTGAGCAGCAGCAGTCACCACCACCACCACCATCAACATCATCAAATCACCACAAAAAGCAGCGGAAACGGAAACGACGACGTTTACGACTCTTCTTCTTCTTCTTCGTCTTCTTCTTCTTCGTCGTCGTCGTCTGCATCCGAACAGCTCCGACGTCACCTGCACCAGTTGTTCAACTCGACAGCCACCTCCATCGGAGTCGTTGAGCTGGAGGAAGTGTTGACTTCTTCCGTGTTCTCTGTGTTTGTGAATCCGCAGATACCACAGTCTTTTTTAGCCAACTATACGTTCAATTCGGCCGTGAAGCCAATCCAGTGCTACAACTCCTCTTCCTCCCTTCATCAACCTCCTCAACCTCCTCTTCCTCATCCGAAGGACGAGTGCGTGGACCGGCTGCACACCGCCGCCGCCACCGCCGCCGTCGCTAACCCCGCCACCGGGGGGAATCAGTGCCTTTTTAACGGAGTTTACTCGCGGGAAAGTGTGTGCCAGAGTGCGCTCGGCTCAGCCCAAAGGAGGATCGAGGTGCGCAACCTGTCGCTGTTCTTCTGCAAGGAACACCTGCTGAAGACCATGCTCAACCCCGACCTACTCGGCATGGCCGACAACGACACGTGCAACGTCGTCCTGCACGAGATCGAGAAGGCCGACAAATTGGCGCGAAGGATCTACTGTGAGTTCATCCACAGTCTGTCGAGGTACGACTGCCACAATGGATACCCCGAGAAGTGGAAGTGTGGCGATTGCAAGGTAAGTGGACCCCCCCTCAATACTACTAACCACATAACCATGTCTGTACATAAGTCTATGCTCTCTTGTAAAAACCTAAAAGAATTCTGGGAACCCTGAACATCATCAGTCTCAATGTTGACATTTGGAAGGGCGCCCGAAATGGATGCTGGGATTGGAAGTAGGTCATTATGTTGAGCGGAAATGCCACTCACACGTGCACGTGGCTGTGCCCGCCTCCCGTCACCTGGTGGAGCTGTTTGGACGCCTCGTTTGTAAATTCTTAATACAGAGACCGAGGAGGTCTGGTCCTCGTTTTTTGGATGGGAAACAAGAAGCGCCTTCTTGATGTTTTGCGTTATCTCATGCCGAAACCGGAAATGTCGTGCTCTTAAATTAGACATCCCACGCGCAGTGCCTAAGTGGGGGTCGAATGGCCCTGGCCTGGCTTGGCGATTGGGCCGATAAGGACAGCCGGCGCCATCAGGCAGAGCCAGTCGTCGGGGTGCCGGAGGAGGAATAAAGTTTTCGCTATGTAAAACGACGCTAAGGAGAGACTGCAAACGCTCGTGCCTTTTAATTTTCTGGGATTAAAGGAATGTTCGTCTAATGGTAATTAATGTTACCTCCTTCTCTAAATGAATTAAGATGGCGAGATTGCGCGCGCCTTTTAGCCCCCGCACTCCCTTTGATTCCTAATGGAGATGAATTGGGCGGGAAAGGAAAAAATGGTCGACTGAGAGGCTTTTAATTGGCAGAGATAGTGGCGCTCGAGGCGGCTTTTACTGATAACAACAATAACAACAACATCAACAACAACAACAACAAGTAGTCTATGAGGTGACGGGGAAATGGGGTTTGGAGTGGAGTGTATACTACAACAACAACAAGAAGATATACAGGAGCGCCTACGTCTAAAAATAGACTGTCACGTGCTAGTGGTATTGGCGGCTTTTGCTTATTGATTTGTTTTGTGCTGTTGACGATTTGAGAGTAGCGTTTAATCTAATGATCGGTTTGGGTTCTGGTATCTCGAGGTGCCCATTACGGAGGAGGAATCGCCTCGCCTCTCTTTTGACTCCTTTCCAACAGGTAGAGAGGGCGTCCTGCAACTGCGCGTCTAGACTCTGGAATTTTCCAGCTTAGGCTTAGGTTTTTGGGATCGCAGAACTTTATAATTTGGCAATTAGTTTCCGACCAGTACAACAACTTAAGAAGCTTGGGAAACCTTGTTCAACCCCATGCAATTGAACTTGGACTAGGCAGAATAAACACATTTGGTTCCTCGAAAAACTTATTTTCTTAGAATTCTTTGATTGGCAGAGAGTGGGTAATGCACATGGTAAGCTTTACCTGCTACTTCCATACCTGCTCATGAAACTATATCATGCTCATCATTTATTCACCAGACACCAGGAAGGCGTCTTGCGTCAGTTTTGACTCGAGGAGGGACACTATAACCTCAATACCCCTTCCTAGGCACCGAATGCTAATAGCTACCTAGATATCACACTCTCCATCGGTGCGTTTCCAGTACTCTCTGTGCTGAGCAATGTCAACCAGCCTGAGCCTCACACCTACGAGACTTCTATATGTGCAAACTAACTTATATAGTTAATCCGTTAATTGTGCTTACCATGCCTTAAGGGCATCTACCTCACTACCTGCTGGCAATTGCATTAGCATCCATTGGCAGGTGACTCCCATCAAAACAGTATTTGGGACACTACTGAATAGATTAGAGTAGTAGATCACAACATTGGGTTCAGAGGCAGTGGAAATCTACCATTTGGAGTGATGAAGCAAAATTCATTATCTGTGTATCCGACAACCCCACGAAAGATTGTCTTAAACGAGTAGTAAAGTTCCCTGCGTTGCTTATGGTGTGGGCTTTTCTTAGAATTGATAGTTCTTAGAACTTAACTTTTTCATGAAAATCTTGATGAATGAGCACTAACTGGAGATAATGGAAACGCGGCTTTAACTCCCTGATATATGTCGGCCCGGGGAGGTGGAGAGCTGCACTTTATTGACGGAACAGTCACAATACCCAAATATGAAGAAATTCTTCAATATTGCAAAATGAGCATGATGAGTGCATCTTCCAGCAAGACTACGAAACGATGGTTTGCAGAAAACAGCATTCCTATCCTTCCATGGCCTGCCATTTCTCACCCAAAGAAAAACGTTTGGGGATTAAAGAAGAGAAAGCTGTAAAAGCATTTAGCCCGTACAAAGTTACTTTGAGGAAAGAAAGAATGGAATTCAATAGTGCCAACTGACTCTAATTTAAGGAAAAAAAATAGTTTTTCGAGGAAGCAAATCTGTTTTTTCTGCCTAGTCCAAGTTCATGGGGTGGTACGCTGCGAATCCCCCGACCAATAAGCATTAATGATTAGGCCAAAAAAGAAGTTATCTGCCAAACAAAATGAGGGAAAATTCAGGTACTTCTCAGGGAATTTCGTAATTTGTGGAAATATGAAGGATTTTACAACCCCCCAAAAATTTTTTGTAATACTTTTTGGAAATTTAAGTGTTCAGCATAGAGCTGCATTGTTTCATCATTTCATATCGTGGTATACTAATGTTTTTATTTCTCCCTATACTAAGTATTTAATGAAAGTTGTTCCGTAATAACCTTAATTTGTAATACGTAACCCAGGCTCGATTCAATTGGTAAAAAACTATTAAAGTAATATAAAGGATTTGTCGAATGTAATTTACTAAAATAGAACAAATAAGCATTTGCAATATGCAAGCGTTGCTCCAAACGCATAGGTTTTAGAAAGTTCACCCAAATGGAATTTATCAGACAAACTTGATGTATAATTAAATAGGACATAAATCATTTATCAAGACATTACATCACAACAACTAGAACCGGCTTAAGTTGGGACACAACTAGTTCTTCAGGAACAAAATCCGTTACGCTAACAAATTGTAGGAATTTTTGCATTAACACGCAAAATATCATTGATGAAACTTGGCAGGGTTGTTCTATTCATTGATGTAAGTAAGCATACAAAATTGTTTTGCCTACCTCTAACGGTTTAGACTTTATAGCCTCCCAAAGTTTTTGGAAAATTGCGATTTCTATCGTTCGCCCGCAGAAAACTAAATTTGTTTTCCAATGAAGAATAAATTATATCTTTCTTAGTTATCAACCAATTTAGATGAAATTTTTTTAAGTATATATCAATATGTAGGGAATAATTAAAAAAACTGAACAAAGCTACCTAACGCATATTTGGGGCCGGAAAAAAATCTGAAAGTGCCATTTGTAGGATTTTGAAAGAAAATGCAGATAAATTGAATATCTCCGAAAGGGAAAAAGATAATCATGAATTTCTTTTATTGTGTTTGTTCTAAGAGATGTGCTCTACCTCATGAAACAGTAAAACTACTGGGTTTTTTTTTTGCTCCTTTATTATTTTTCTCACTTCAAAACCAAAAATTTGTGAATTTATTCATTTTATTAAAAATTATAAAAATAATAATTTATCAAATAGAAATAATATTAAATGTAGGTTTATTTTAATTTTGAAGTACGTTTAGCTAAATAATAAGGGTTACAAATCTTACCACTGTACTTCAGATTCATGCACTATTCATCCTGTAACTACAAATTTAAAAAAACTTTCGAGCCCCGGCACTATTTCAGCTGATTCTTATGTAAAATGACCTCCTGAATACGAATATAACCTTCGTTTTCCCCCATCACCCACCATTTTCGGGGGATTCCCCCAACCCATTTCGAGGGTTGAAAAGGTTTATTTCAGCCTTTAAAATTCTTCTAAAGGGCTAGAGGGCTGAAAAATTCTAAAACATGAACATTTATAGCAGGGGGTAACGTAAGGGGGGTACCCCTTTTTAATTGTTTAAAAAATCATTAAAATTTGATGATTTTCCGTTTTTTTTCGTATTTTAGAAAAAAATAGCGAAAAAATAGCAAATTTTAATGATTTTTTAAACAGTTAAAGGAGGTAATTCACCCCCCTACGTACCTCCCTACTGTACATGATCATTTTCTAGTACTATTCACCCTTCAAGACCCTCACAAATGATAAAATTGGGTTGGGGGGCATCCCCCGAAAACGGTGGGTGATGGAGAAAAACGGAGGTCATTTTACGTAAGAATCAGCCAAAATTGAGTCGGGGCTTTTTTTCATGCCGATTATAACCATTCACTGCAAGGATGCAACGGACAGAAAACTTGTTCTACCTCTTTGCATCATATCTAATGACCTCAGACATGACGTAAGTATGGTGTATGAAATCCAAAAAACTGTCCCTGCCTCTTTGAGAGAGAACCACCCACACATTTAAGAGATTCATTACTTCAATGATGGGTGTACTGGCCAGTATAAAAATAAATACAACTAAATAAACCTGGCAAAACTTAGAGCTCATTTCTTGCAACTAGTCATGGCAAAACGGAATGTGACGGAATAGGTGGTACTGTAAAACGCTTAGCTCGGAGGGAAAGTTTTCAACGACCCCTGGAAAAACTGTTTGACGTTTGCAAGACCAGAATTGAAACAGTCAGTTTCTACTTTATTTCAAAAGAAGTGGTTGAATTAGGTCCTCCTGCTTTGGAAAATCGCTTCAAAGATGTTAAAACTCTTCCAGGGACAAGATCATTTCACAACTTTCAGCCACTAAATGTCTCTGGAACAATTGAAGCTAGAAGAATTAGCGAGGATGATAAATCAGCTATTGTTTTTAATTTACTTAACAATCAGCAAAACTGTGAAATTGGAAGATTTGAACCCTGGATGTTTTATTGCTTGTGTTTATAACAGCTTGGAATGGTGAGTGAGGTAAACGCAGAAGAAAAAGATGTTACGGTACGTTTTCTACATCGTGTGTCATTTTTTTGGCCCAAGAAGGAAGATGTGTGTCGTGTGCCCATTACTTATATTATTGCTATAGTGGAACTCCCTAAAACAATGAGAACCTGTCAGTTTTCTCAAGAATGTATGAAAAGTGTTCAATCAAAATTTGACAACATTGAAATGACCTAAAACCTGTTTCAATGGTAAGAATCGCATATCAAAATAAACCTCCATTTAATATTATTTCCATTTGATAAATTATTATTTTTGCAATCTTTTAATAAAATGAATAAATTTACAAATATTTGGTTTTGAAGTGAGAAAAAAAATAATAAAGGAGTAAAAAACCCCACTAACTTTACTGTTTCATGTGGTAGAGCACATCCCTTAGAACAAACACAATAAGAAAAATTCATGATTATTCCCTTTCGGAGATATTCAATTTATCGTACAACTCTGCATTTTGTTTTAAAAATCCCAAATAAGCATTAGGTAGCTTTGTTCATTTTTTTAATTATTCCTGACATATTGATCTATACTTAAAAAAAAGTCATCTAAATTGGTTGATAACTAAGAAAGATATAATTTATTCTTCATTGGAAAACAAATTTAGTTTTCTGCAGGCGAACGATAGAAATCGCAATAATCTAAAAACTTTGGGAGGCTGTAAAATCTAAACCGTTAGAGGTAGAGCAAAACAATTTGGTATGGTTACTTACATCAATGAATAGAACAACCATGGCAAGTTCCATAAAAAGATTTTTTGTGTTGATTTGATGTGGAATTACCCCATTTTATGGATAAACTAAATGCCATTAATACAAGCCGTTTGAAGAGCATCAATATATATTTGAGATGAGAGCTTGATCAACATAGACAACTAACATTATCACTTTCATTCCAGACATTGTAGTCAAATATACAAATTAAGTAACAATACGTTTGGACCTTAGTCTATTAACCCAACAACTCGTAAACTAATCTGATGACTAAGGTATATCAATAGAAACATTAGTTTCTAAGGAAACTTTATTATGGATAAACCATAATCTTAAGACGAATGACCACAGTCACATAATTAAGAAGACGTAAACCATATCAATGGAAACCTCAATTTCCAAGGAAGAAATCTTATGGATAAACCATAATTCCAGAATTATTGACATAAGCCACAAAATTATCATGACAAAAGTCATGCCAACAGAAATATTAGTCTCTAAAGAAAAAACTAGTTAAATTTATCTAAATCCAAAGGAAGGCTTATGCCCATTAACAATAGTGCAAAAGCACCCTGGAAGCTGTGTGTCTTCCAACACCAAAAACAATTATGAAAAGGGTGAATACATGGAAAACTGACTCTCCTCCAATCAGTGCCAACGGTATTTCTTCGAATTACTATAGCAGAATCTACTCTAAAGATCTAGAATATAATAATAAAAAGAATTTACACAGTTACTTAGTTTTTGCACCATAAAGTCAGAAGAAATCTGCCTACATGAATGTAAGTTGAAGAAATAATCTTTAGGGTGCTGCTTCTAGGCAATGGAAACAAAGTCCCATCGTGTAAAATGGGTAGCCGAGCTGAAGAGGGTTCCTGCTGCATGCTTACTTGCCACTGACTGGGCGAAGAGTGTTTTTCTTGGAACATTGGTTCCAGCAACAAATTTCTCCCAAGTTATCAGGTTCATGGCCAACGCACGCAGACAACGTCGGGGTAATCCATGGCTTAACAATACAACATTATTATGAGAAAAAAATTCAAGGCTGACTAAAACATGTGATGCGAAAAGGCTAAATAAGAATTCATGAGGATCACAGCGGACACCTCTAAACAGTGGACAGATATTTGGAACAAAAAAATTTCCTATATACACACGAGGGTTCTCCCCAAGCCCTTTTGAAGGGGCTGATTTTGGTTTCTGCCTGGCTGAATACACGAAGCTGCATAACACTGAATAATGTTTTATTCGTTTTCAATTGTTGTCCGCCCTGCTATTTATCTTTCCACCCACCTGATAAAATTTTCTGGTGGAAACACTGTATACAGTGGTTTAATATCCTCTGAATCCTTGTAACAATGCTCAACTATCTCCACAAATAGTGGAATCGTATTTGAATGCAGAAGACATAAATTGTTAAGAGCAAGATAGGTACACAGTGTGCCAAATTGATGTAGACACTCTTTGAAACGTTATAGCTGAGCAACGAAATCTAATGTTTGTGGTGTATGATCCAGATGATGCTGGAAAAGCATAACAACTCGTTCATTGTTGTGCATTTGTTTCTAATATTTATCAGCCCTTCCTAGCAGATCTCTACATCAGACAATCAAACGTGGAAAGCAATAGTGTGTCTCTCTCTCGTAACTGTCTTAAATAATTATCCACGGTAGATAAGGTGTTTGCTCTCTCCTCTTAAACAAAGTTATTAGTATTCATGCGAAACAAGTAAACGGTCTAAAATACAAGACTTTTTCCGGGCACAGAACTGATTACAGATTGTGTACGGATATCGAAAAGAAATTTGATTTCTCAATATAGACACATCCCAATAATGGACACAAAAAATTACAAATAGATATAGAAATGAAACAAATACGAGTACTGACTTGAAAACTACTTTTATTTCTCCACACAATCTCCCTGTACAATGAGGCACTTGTGTCATCGTTACACAAGCCCCTCAACTAGCAGCATAAAATTCTTTGGGCTGCTGCGTGAACCAGGCGGTGAATTCGCTTTATACAGCCTGGAGCCAGGAAAGTGATGCTCACAGTCTTCTGGGATCACTAAGGCTTATTGCTTACCACATTCCGGCAGCGACTTTAACAAGGTCACACGACTTACCTCATCAAAGGCGTGTTGTTATTGCATGACAACGCGCGTCCTCATATTGCAAGCAAGACAACTGAGATGCTGCGAAAGTTCAATTGGGAAGTTTTCGAGCAGCCTCCGTATAGCCCTTACCTGGCTCCAAGCTGTAAAAAGGGAATTCACCGCCTAGTTCAGACAGCAAATATTTATTGCATGGATACCAAATTCGGTAGGAATAATGTCCAGATTATGGGCTACAAGATTTGGATGGTCCATCGCTTCGATTAGTACTATACTAGATCACCAGGTTCTGTTATCGTTTATAGGTGTTGTGTTGAACAAAAAGATCTGGGCGTTATTGGGGAAGCTTCCAGATTGCCCTGGACCAGATGGGCACCATTTCGCGCACACTTTGTAGTCTGATGGACGATACGTCCACAATAACTAGGCATATCGCAACGCATGTTTTAATGGTATATTGCTTATTCGTTATTTATTTTTCCAATGTTCATATTATGGTTCCTCTTTGTGCAATCGCTCGTTTTCCACATAGAGATGGTTAAGTAGTAGGGTAAGTTTAATTATAACCATTCTCTATATGGTACTCGAAGAGCATGAAAGATATTCACAGAAAAATTAACAGAAGCTGAGATTCTGTGGTTCCGTAAGGAATGTACCACTCCTCTGTGTACATTTACAAAGTAAGTCTTGGAACGCTCTTTTTAAACTCAAAAAAGCAATGCCATATTTGAAATTCGCAATGTGCTCATATTGTTAGCTATCCTAGTAGTGGAAGAAGAGTATTCTGGATTTACCATTTCTGGAGAGACGTTTATTCAGATACGTTGTATAATATTCGGACAGAAAACTTTAGAAAAAGGTTTTCTGTAAATGCTGAATGCCTTGTGGAAAATATGAAGTTTGACATTCCTACAGCCCAGAGATTCTTACATTCTTACGAGGGTAGTATTGATAAGTTGGAGGTAACAAACAAAAGAGGAAAAACCAGGTGCCCATCTTCAGCGGCGGAAAGAAAAAAGAATGAAGAAGCTAAAATCTTAGAGTATATATAGACTAGGAGGGGGCTGCAAATTGACAAGAATGTTTCCCATTGGTCAAGCGAAAGGGATATTAAAAGGTAAGGTTAAAACAATGGGCTAATGAAGCATCTTGCCAATAGGGGGCTTCTTCTTGTTTCATTGGCCCATTGTTTTACTTCTTGTGGATTACAGGTTTTTCCCGTTTTGTTTGTTCCATTCCACATTAAATTTTTGGAGATTACGACATTTCAGAAATACGCGTGCGCGTCTTCTGGAAGGAACTGAATAGTGAAAAAAGAGATTGAAGTTGCAAAAAGAAGCTACATTGAAAATGAGAAGCCAAAAAATGAAAGATCATTACAAGTTTGTTTGTTTTTTTTCTTATTGTATTTTTTCTTTTTCTAACAATGTTGCTTTAATTCATTACTCAGATTTGTTAAAATGTGTTATAATTTGTTGTTTTTTGTGGTCACTCAGAATATAGCCTCAGGAATGGTATGACATGTGTTTATAACTTTCCTGATGTGGCAGTTGCTGTTGAGATTATCCCTTCTGGAGAATATGTTCTTCCTTCATGATGGTGTAGTAGTTTTCACAATGACTATATAAGGAAAGAAAAGTATAGTATACGCAGCACCATTGATTTGAATTGACAGACCTTGTAAGATTGTTGACATAAATGTCTAATACAACTCATTGTAGTTATTAACAATGGCTGGTGCTAGCAAATAGTGTGTAGCCTTGTGTCGGTAGATACTGAACCAGCGAACCTCATGAAAGGGAGGTTATTTCCTGGTATTGAGAAATGTGTGTGAGGAGGTTCAATAAACTCACGATTGCTTGAATTTAGCATTAGATTAGGTAATATGCTGAATTGTGATTACTCTTGCACGTGAATCTATCGTGGGCAAGGTACCTGTGATGATTTATATTCAATAAGGCAAACTGTTGCACTCAATTGAGTGTACCACAAGTGGTACTTTTTAATGCATTTGTGTACATTGTTTTTGAGGTACCTCCTCAGTTCAAAAAGGACACCTGACGCCTTCCTTGGAAAAGTTCTTGTTACACTGCCGAATTATGATGCAGTGAGCAAGGTGAGAAAAACACGTTGTTATAGGGTTTGGCAGAGTCATTTGTCTCGGGATTTGTTCTGATGGACCGTTCTTTTTTGAAGAATCCACTGTAACTGGACATCCTTTTCCTTAAAATGTTGCAGGATCTGTTTCTGTTTCCGGTTTCGTCGAATTAAGTTCTGATTCCTGTTTATGAACATATTTATTAGTTCTAGTACAGTTTAGAGTGAACGTAGGAATATGATTCTCCATAAGTCAGCCGATATGGAACCCCATCCCTCAACGTCCTGCTCGATGCGAAGAAGAGTTTATGAAAGGAAACTGATTATGACAGGAAACGGGGACGAGACTAAAATAGATGTTTGAGCATCGTTTTCTCACTTTGTTTATTTTATTCTTCTTTTTCTTCATCACGGAAGTTGTTGTGGGCAGCCGAAACGGCTCCTGTGGGTGTTCTGGCCTCTATAAATAGGACTTCGCAGAGGCTGCTCTCATTCAGTATCGTTTTAAGCAGAAAAGTCGATTTTTGGCGAAACGCCTCCTTAGGGGGTCTTCTGAGATTCTTTTTAGGAGTATTGGATTTGGAAATCTTGAAAACTCGAGGACATCATTCCTAAGTCGTAAACTCTGACCACCCACAGATACATATATTGCTATGAAGTTTGAGCTGGATTGGGTCATTGAATTCATACATGCTTATGCTGTTCTCCTGTCCTTCCATTTGAGTTTACCGTATCCTTATTACTATTCTGAAATTTGGTATGTCGAATGGTCGAAGTAAGTTTGGGTCCCTTTGGCCCATTTTGGTCAGAGTTATGGGGATCAGCCTGGAATATACAGTAAATGGTCTACAAAGGAGTGAAATTTGGTATATACGTAGATTTCTGTAGACAAGACTTGTATTACTATAAAGTTTAGGTTGGATTGATTCCAACCTTACATTTTGATCGGTTTATGGGCGTTGTAGGAAATGCATAATCCAGCTCATGTAGTTCGGAGTCCCTCAGATCTTCCCAGTTGATTTGGACCAACTTCTTGGCAGGACAAGTATCAAGAATCATATTATGTAGAGGCCTGGAAATGATCAGTTCCCGTAGCATTCACTTGCTGCTGGATGGCTCAGTCACGGGCGAACAAGTTTGCCATCTTGTACAAAACGCATTACTAATGATTTGATTTTCTATGATATACTGTCGTAATACTTGTTTACTGACAAGTACAACCACTGTGACTTTTTATAGGCTAAGCGTAATCTACCGGACCATTGTTGACAGCCCAAATGCGGTAATTCTGTATGTTGGCTGTGTCGTTTGAATAAGGCCAATTGAAACTTCGTGTATTGCTCATAGCGTCTTCATGGCCACAGTCCAAAAATTACCCACCTCTATAATAATGGTGAACAGAGCAATACTTTATGGTAGATCAGCCAGGTTCCGTTGACGATAGCGCATGTTGCGAGGGTCGATACGTAAAAAAAGTTTCTTTGTGCATAAAAAAATCATTTACTATTAAGAAAAAGTGAATTTTATATGTTGTAAAGACTCACAAACACTATTTTTCCACAAAATCACCAAATCGATTCAGACATTTGCTTGACTGCTGGACTAATTTGCTTATCCCAGTGAAATAAGTCAGATCTCTGCTGATCTAACCAGTTTTTCTTGTAGCTGTTGTCACTTCTTTGACAGAAAAAATCTTGTTTCAGAAGAGGAAGCAGGTAAAGATCGCTTGTAGATAAATCTGGGCTGTTAGGTGGATGTTCCACACTTTCCATTAATTGCTGTATGCTGTGAGCAGTGTGTGGCCTGGCATTGTCATGCAGTCGAATGACTATATTGGTTAACATTCGTGGACGTTTGCGATGAATGGCTTCATGCAGTCATTTCAAAGAAGTCCATCACGATAATACCTGCTGAAAACTGTGGCCATGACTTTGCTAGCAGATGATTTAAACTATTTTGGTGTTGGGAACAAAATGATGGAGTCAAGTCTCATCTCCAGTGACAATTCGTTCAATGATGTCCTGGCCATCTGCACAATTGCACTCAAACTCTAAACTAGACACCATTCTTGCAGCTTTGTGATCAACTGATAATGCTCGTGGCATTCACCTGGCACACATTTTTCTGTATTCCAAAACATCCGTCACAAGATGTTGCGCAACACCGCAACTCAGTTCCAACTTGGGATGCAATAGCTCACAAAGTTCTCTTCGGTCATCTTGAATCATTGTTTCAACACGTATCTGTTATTGATGATGACTTTGGACGCCTACTGTTTCCACTGTGGTGATCTGGCACATCATCATAGCCAGAACGGAATAACCGACACCACTTAGACACAGTTTAACTGCTTATCACATCATTATCATAGACTTCAATAAGCTGATTGCGCATGTGCGGATGATGTGGTATGTAATGTAACACTTCAGAAAAATGAGCTTTTTGGAATGTGGCGCCATCACTTGACACGTCTCGGAACTTTTTTTGTATATACCGATTACCAAGCGTCACCATAGTCTTGCTATTCAGATTATGGTAAGATATATGCTGAGAGTGCTAACTCTCGTGATCATCAGGTCGAATCTCATGGCACGGATGTTTGTTGGTTCTTTCTACCCCCTACCAACAACCCCCAAACGGCATTTGGCCAGCCTGGAGGCTTATTGGCCAATTTTCCTTTCAAAACTAACCATGCTATGTGTATGTATGGATAAAATTTGGAGGAACCTCATTCTGCAATGGAGAGATGATTTTGATGATATCCCAGGGCACCTTTGGAGATACTTAATGTAGTAGAGCAACTGCAGTAGGAATGTGACAGAAGTAGGCCTAAAGCTGTTTAAGCCTAACGTGTGTTTTATTGAAACGGGAGGTTTTTTTGTGTATGTGTGCCTAAGAAGACAAATTATTATGGTTTCTAGGTTTGTTATTAAGTTTCTCAGTCACGTGACTGCTTTATGTACAAGAAGCCAACAGGGAGGATCGGCTGGTCTGGGTCGTAAATTTTATCGAACGTAATTATGTCGGAGGGAATAAATTAAGTGGTGGTGGCTTTTCCTTTTTCTTTCTTTCTTTCCAGACCTATTAATCTAATGGCAGTTCGTCGTGTTAATAATAAACAAGGAGATAGTGATAAAGCTCCCCTATGTGTGTGTTTGTGTATGTTTGTAATTTAGCGTGGGAAGGTGCAGGTGAGTTGACAGTTGACCTGATTTAATGAAAAAAAAAGTCGATAATGCGATTAGATAGTTTCGTGTTAATAATAATTGAGTTTTCTTTATTAATAATTGATCTTTAGGAGGGGGGGGGGTCGGGGAGGGAAGGTACTTTTAATTTACAAGCTGGTGGCGATAAGGAGTCGAGTGTAGATGATGAAGTCCTCTGCAGGAGTTCATTTTGCGCTTACGTGCAATGATAATAATAATAAGCTTTTTCCGCCTCCTCCTGCTTGAAAGGATTAATTGGAATAATCTCTTCGGATGACGTGTTTGGAATTAGCTCTCTCCTGTTGTCAGCCTGTTGGTTTATCATTAATAATTAGCGTTTGTGCATATTGAGAGTTTGTCAGCTCGATTGTTTGGACGCTCGATTGCTGGTGGAATTCGTCGTGGCCACTCGGAATCAATTTTCATTTTCCGTTTGAGCGATGCACGTTTTGGATTGTTGTAAGCCTATTTGGTGGTGTTTGATTTGGGATTCAATGAAATTTTGTATGAACGGTCTATGACACGTTATTGGACTCATCATGCCCACTTCATAACTGACTTTACATACTCAGTTTTCATAGCGAGACCAGAAATTTTCAACCCCCTCCTAGAGGAACATTTGGAGCGTTTTTCTTATGTACATAATCCTGGTGTATAGACCAAGAAATATAGAGTGTCATGGGCACTCTCTAAATCGGACCAGAAAAGAATTTCATGAAGCTAATGGTGATGAAGGATGAAAGGAATCCATCTTCAGGGTTCTGGTCCCTTCTACATAAAATGGCGCCATTTCCATCCTGGTCCATGGTTTGCCAGAATTTGGGTTTCTTGGGCAGTTTTGTATGGGAATCGAACTAATTAAGAGTTCGAAATTTTGCATATTTCGAGTGTTGGAGCATATTTTTGCTTATTAAGGCATATTTAGTACTTCTGCTAGGTACGTTCGTCTCATCGTCAATGATCAATTTTCTTCATTTTCGTACAGCTTGAGAAGTCTCAATTATAACTATAAAGAGGGAAAGTAATCAAATAAATAAATATAGAAAAAAGCAAAATATTTTTGATTACCAAATTTAGTCCAAATAACCATTAAGGAATGACATAACCAAGTACCGAAAGGCAAAACTAATCGCCGTCACATAAACTATTTGAAACATAATTCCAAAATTTTTGAATTGCTTTTAAAAACCTTAAACTTTGAATTTATTAATTACTATTTTATATTCGTTCATGGCATGTCGTTACAAGTTATTTGATATATTACATGGCATATCTTAACATTGAAATTTTTCAATGGTACCGTAATTGTGTCATTAGAACATGTACCATTGAATCAAATTCAGCCATCTTCAAACTTTGTATTACTCTTATATATTCGTTCATGACAGGTTGTTACGAGTCTTTTGATATATTACATGCAATATCTTAGCATTTGAAATTTCCAGTACTACCATAATGATATCATTAAAACATGTACTACTGAAATAGTTTCACTAGGTCTTGTTAGAAGATTCAGAGGTAATATGGGTCCAGATTTTATTCTCATGGACGATAATGCATGTCCCGCCAGAGTTCTGATGGTGGAGGACATTCTGCAGAATGAGGGTATGCAATGCATAGAGCAGTAAGAACTCGATTGAGCTTGCATGCGGGAAAACGTACCTAATAACGTTTTATTCGCTCTTATTTTATCATTTCGAGTTGTTTGATATACTACTTGCTATATCTTATCATTGAAAATTTTTGAGGGTACCATTAGAGCATGTGCCATTATACATATAGATTACGACCATTTTCTAAATGGTTCATTCGCGGAACCATATCTATCAATTGGCGAAAGCAGTAATTAATAACCGCTTATATCTCGTCTTCACGATTTGTTGATGTATTACTCACTATAATTTACCATTGAAAATTGCTAGATGGGGTCATGGAGGTACCATTTGTGCAGGCGCCATTGAACCGATTTCGATTATTTTTGTGATTGGTTCGTGTCATGAAGCATATTAATCGACTGACGAAAACGGATTTTGATAGCCGTTTAGCCTAGGACGGACAGACAGACAGACAGACACTTTCCCCACACTGAAAGCATAAAGCACCTTTCGGTACTTAATAATGGTTGATCTAGTTATTCGATGAAGATCCTGAAGAAGTGAATTGAAGATTTTGCAGAAATGATTGCTAGAAGAAGATTTTGGGGATCCTCTAGTAGTGTAATCCGACTGGTCGTCGATATTGATTACTAGTCGATTGGTTTGTCCTTGATAATTGACTAGTAATCGAATATTTCAAGACAACGATATTGGTTGAATATATCGATACCATTAGTCATGACTAATCAAACTCCAACTGCACTTGCCAGCCAAGGCCGCTCAAAGCCAATGGCAGGGCTCCCACTGTGTCACTTTTTCAACAAAGTCACTTTTTTAGGCGTTGGTCACTTTTTTAAAAAAACAGTCACTAAAGTCACTTTTTATAGCTTTTTTGAAGGAAATATGTTTCCTGTTTGTGAGATACATATGAATTTAATTGAATGCTTCTATTTTCTACGTAAATTCCTGGAAAACTGTTTTGGGAAAACTTCTGATAACCTTTGGCCTACTTTCATTATCATGCCTTTTATTTGACTTCCTTGGTATTACTGGCAGCTGCCACCCTCTGATTTCTATTCCATCTTCTTACTGTTATTTCTTTAGCCTGCGATTACAGTTAAGTTTTGATTATACTGTCTCTTTAACAACAGTTGAAAACTGTTTGGTTTGAGGAATATTTTACTTGTTTACTTTTTGATGCATTTCATATATTTATAACCTCAATTGAGAATTATGATTTATATTAAGGAAACATTTAATTCACAATCTACATCTAAGTATTTTTGTCGTTTGTATAATTTGCCTAACTGAATGCTTTTAAGGGGGAGTGGGTATGTGAAAATCGAATTTTGGATCAAAATTTCGAAATTTTGGAAAAAATTTTATTATCATCTTTAGCATCTCTAGTATCGATCTGCTTGAGTGTTTTATTAAAATTTCACTATTATTACAGTAAAAAAATAGTTTTTATTACTCCCTACCATCAATTTCAGTCTAAATAAATAAGAGGAAAAGGATTTTTTCAAACCAAGCTTTTATAATGTTTTATTTAGTGAGCTAAATAAGGCTTAATTTTGCAACAATAAACAATAGATAGATTTAACTCTTGCCATAACGAATTATTTGTTGTGGCAATTGGACAATTCGTAGTAACGAATTAGTACCATTAGAACACGAACCAGTGAACCAATTCGAAAAATTTTTTCTTTAATATACAGAAGGATTGTCATCGATCCTACAGTATGTATGTGTATCAAGTTTCAGCTCTCTAGCTTGTCGGGAAGTTGGTTTAATATTGATTACAAGATTTGACCTAAACAAACTAACTAAAGCATCGATGTCAGTTAAAATGTTGAATGCTCGTTTAACGATAGCTGATGGTTTAAAAAAATTCAAAAATAAACCCAAACTTGTTCCTATTACAAAGGAACTTATAGCAATGGCTCATAATGATCACAAATGCTACATAAAATACTTGGAAGATGAAAAACAGAAAAAAAGAGATTGCAAAGAGAAACAAAGAAGAAGAAAAGAGGCGTATTGAAGAAATGACAAAAATGAAAGAATTGGAGCATTCAAAGAAAAGCCTCCAGATTCTAGAAGGTAATTTGTTGAAATCAAAAAAAAGTCAGGATGAGAAAAGAATAATTTCAGATAAATTATTTGAAGAGGCAAATGAAAAATTGAAAACTCCACTAAAAGCAAAAGATTTTGTAGCAGTGGAAAATGCTCAGTCAATCCTTGAAAGTGCTAAAGCAAAGAGAGATGAAGAAAGAATTTGTGCTGGTGAAACTGAAAAAATTGAAAAAAACATTAAAAAAAGACAAGCAAATATCCTGACCAATTATTTTTCAAAAAACAAAAATAAACATTCTTTTTTTTTAAAGTTATTGTTTTCCTTTTTTTATTGATAAACTCTACATGTATTTCAGTATTAATTGCATGTAGTAGACTGAAAATGTATTAATCAGTGCATTTAATTAAACTATTAAAACTGTTCAAAAACTTCTGCTTGTGTTGTAAATGGTTGTGTTGCAAATGGTGAATTGCATTATACTTTTGTTACTTTTAATTACTGTTTTTCAAAATCCTTTAATTTTGCGTATAATAGTGTCTAGAATTAAGTGCAATTTTGATTGGTAAAATCTTGAAATATTAGCGTGAAATTACAATATTGTATAAACTGGAAGTAAACTTTTTGGTCACTGTTTTTTGGTGATTATCAACTTTTTGGTCACTTTTATTGCTATTTATTCAACTTTTTCAACTTTTTTGAACAAGTTTCTCACTGGGAGCCCTGCAATGGGGCCAGTGAATAGGTACTTGTTTGGAGCACAAAAACATGTATCTTGCTTTGCCCATACCTTGAACTTAGTGGCACAAGACTCACTCAAGAGTTTGAAAGTTTTTTGTGGCAAATTCTGCAGATGGTTAAAATTGTTGTTACTTTTTCAATGTTAAAGTAATGTTTCTGTTCCACTAAAATTAATACAAGAGTTTATAACTAGATGGAATTCATGCTGTGAAATGTTAGAACGTTTCAACTATTTACACAACAACTCGTGAGATCCAAGATCGAAAGATTCAAAGACAATATTTTGAATCAATTGCAAATGAGTCTGCAGCTGTAATTTATGTAGAGAAATGTCTTAAGTTCAGTGATAACTGTGATTCCACTAAGCTCACGAATTCTGAAAGTGATGCTACGTCCTCCAGTAAAAGTGTGAGCCGTATTTCACAATTTTTCAATGAAAAGTGTAATTCACTTGAGAATACACATTCCACTGACTCAAATTTAACATTTAGGCAGTTTTGGTTATGAGAACAGTTGACATACAAAATGACCCGTATAATTTTGGCAAAGCAAAAAAATTGAGAGCCCTCAATTGAATTTGGCAAAAAAAAATTTTCTGCGTCATGGCAACTAGTATGCTATCTGAAAGATTATTTTCTAAAGCTGCTAACGCACTTTCAGTTAATATATATAGACAGGGGGGGGGGGGGGCCAAAGTCTATATATTCTCTAGCATTAAGGTTTTATTTTCTTTAGTTGATTTGTCTCTCATCGCTGAAGATGGCTACTTGGTAGCCGAAATACGTATCCAGTATTTTAAATCTCATTATCGATTGAATGGAGACTTTTTTTTTTTTTTTTTTTTTTTTTTTTTTTTTTTTTTTTTTTTTATATAAATATAGTCCAAAAATCTTTTCTAGTGTATCCAAACTTTTCTTTAGTTAGAAATATTTTTTAAAAATTATACAAAGAACCAGTTTTCTTAACAATGAACAGTGAGAAGAAGTGTGACTGTTAGGATTTGAATTCTTTAAAATGCTCGCACTGGAATTTTGTGTCCAATTGGGTTTGCCCAGGAAAATTCGACATTGCATCCTTAACGTTCTAGAATATCAAAGAAAGGCTGCTATAAGTATTGAGTTATTTCTATCTTTATTAAAAAATACTTCATACATGGATTGAGAGAGTTGAGGAACTCTGTTTACAGCCTCATTAGCATCCCTCATTTTCAATAAAGTTGTATTCAGTCAGAGAGCGTGGAATCATGTCCTGAATGTGGTTGTTTATATTGACAGTAGCAGAAGGATGGCCCTCTCACACAATCTTTTGAGATCTTTATGAAAAATAAATTTTCTCCAGTTAATAGCTCATTTGGGAAAGTACCTTCACTTTTTCAGCAAAAACTTGATCAGCTGCACGCCTTGCAACTTGCGTTCACTTATTTGTTTTAGAAAAATTTCTTACATCTCTACAAAGATTTTAATAAAAAAAAGAAATAATATTGTTTATTTATTTATTTATTCATTTTTAAAACCATCCCCTGGCACTGAAAAGTCACCTGATCTTATTACTCGAAGCAACAATGTTTCCAAAAAACGAAACTATACTAATTGCTAAAATACAGTAAAATTCTTATTAAAACCTGAAAAAAATTTTTTAATGCTCCCAATGGATGGCCTTCTCCAACAATTCTCTAATAAGATTGGATAAACATTAGGAGTTCCCTAATGGAAGTCACTATATTACAAACTCCATGTGGAAAATAAATTTTTTTAATTGATGTCTCAGTACGCTCAAGATTGTCCAATTTGAAGAATTTTTGGAAATGAAATACACATAAAAGTACAATAATTCTTCCATTGAAAGTACTCCGTCAGATTTGAATTTTACAAGTTGGCTATTGGTTCATTTTAGGTTAGAGACCCTGTATACTATGCAGGGTGAACATGAAGTCTTTACCTGATTAAAAAATTAATTAAAAAAACTGTCAGATAGATACTCCATCTCAAAACATGTTTAAACTTCTGGTACGGTAGGAGCCAAAGCGATGTAAGTGGCGCTGACGTCGGTCATATTGAAAATGCGTCTAGGAGAGAGAAAGCTCAATGTGTTCTGAGTTGCGATACTCTTTCCATTGCGATATGCAGTATCGATATCAAACTTAGAGCAAAGTTTCGATACAGAGAATATCATTCGATATTCTTATAGAGCAGGCACAATTATTTCCGTTTCAGGTAATATTGAAATGTACAGGGCAAGTCAAAATGATGGACCCGATTTCAGAAGTTTACTCTGTGAAATCTAGTGAACATAAAGTATTGTGAGACATGTGCTACGAAAGGTAACTGTTCAAAGTTTACTTCAAACACATCACATCACATGTGTTCTATGTGAGCAAGGCGCGTAACCTGAAAATATTAAGCCGATAGTCTATCTCCTGCTAAACCTTTCGTAGCATGCCGCGGTCAGTTTCAGCAATGGGTGCAGTGAAACACTTTTACAGTTTATTTGAAGCATCCTGTGTTTTTCAGAAATAAGGTGTTCAGCATAGGCTGACTTCTTGTCTTTATTAAGCCAAGATCTCAAGTGTTCTTGGTACCTGATTATAAATGAGCGCTTCGTGGATCCAATGTAATTAATATACCCCACAGCCAGGGCATTCAAGTTAACATATACGCGACATTGTTTGAAAATGTTCTCTTCACGGATTTTCTTCTTGGGGTTTCGAATAAACTTGCTGTTGTTCTTGGAAAATGTTGGTAATTCTCCTAAGGTCGGGGTTGGCATATGTAAAGGTAACGTAATCCATATTGGATACTGTATCATCGTTAGGTCGGTGTTTCAAGTCCATTTTCATTTTCTCGATAAGTGCTGACAAAGGGAAGGCCACTGTTACACGATTACATTTCGAAAGTCAAAATTTTCATAGATAATAATGGATTTCGAGTGCTTAATAGAGACCCCACAATCATATTCACTAATAGCGCCAAAAAAGCCATGAAAGGTATCCGATTACTACAAGTCTATTTCCAACAAGATGAAACCAAGCGACCCTCAACCACCAGAACTAAGAACCCTAGTCTTGTAAATGACTTGTTTGGCTCTGATGAGCCGTTTTGGAGTTATTAACGACCCCCCC
>JAHWFO010011261.1:2043795-2105748 GCA_023313115.1 Rhysida immarginata
GGTAGAGACGAATTTTTTTTGAAAAGAAACTGCTTGTTTGCGAAGAGCCATTTTGGAGTAATTAAGGTTTTAAGGACCCCTCCCCCATCCCTTCCCCAAAAGAAAAAGAGAATATCTTTATTGAATTCGTTTTATGGCCTGTTGGTAGGCCTGTGCATACGTGCCATTCCGCCATTCGAATTTATTTAGTTGAAACCACTCTTGGGTACTCTTTGCATTGCGCAGGGAGCGTTGTCTTGCATTGGAACTTCCAGTTGCGACCTCCCATTGTCTATCCGAATGGCAACATGTATTGCTCTAGCATTTGCTGATATTTCGCTGCATTCATTCATTCATCGATGAAAGATAATGTTGACCGTCCATTAAATCCAAATGCAGCCGCATCTTCAGCTGCCACCACCTTGTTGTCTCTTTGAGTAGACTTGCTCCACACTATTTTTCTCCATTGAACTCTTCTTTTGCCCATACAAGTCTCTTATCCTTATAATCGTGGTCTCTTCTTGAATTGCAGATTTCCAGACTGATGCACCACATTGGCATATGTCAACTTGCACACAGGTATGTCTGGAGGCCTCCCAAGAGATCGCAAAAAAGCATTGTTTACACTTATGATTACTCTTTTTTTTTGGTGTACTGTAAGTTTTTGCAGCCTGACTCTTTACAGCATAGAAATAAATTGGTATTAGATTGCGTGATCTATCCATTGATTTTGCAATTCATCTAGCAGATTGTTCGCAGTCACAAAAAGTGTAACATAAAAATTGGCTTGTACTCGGATATCTTTTATTTCTTGAATGACCTTTATATGATGATTAAGCGCATGTTTGAAAGCTGCATCATCGTAATTTTAACCTTGGAATGTTACTATTTGGCATGTATGTAACAATATCGCCCCTTCCTCTTGTGTAGAGGGTGGGATCAGTTGTCAGTATCATGTGAACCCCGGTTTGAATGGGAATTTTCTTCCAATTTAAATTGACATGTTGAGTTCCTTTTCCTGCATCGCCCGCAGTCCTTTGAAACGCGCCTTCTCGTTTCTCTTTTCGGGCGAAATGGCTGCTTCCCGTCGCCATGGCAACTGCGAGAAACATCATCGCCCACCCCGCCTTCTCCTTCCTTCCTTCCTCGGAGGTGATTTTGCTTGGGTTCTTTTGATGAAAATTAATAATAAGAAGCAGGGAGCTCGTTTTCACAACTCAGTTCCGTTCTTCCGCAATCGACACCGGAAGCTTATGGTGAAAGGAATCGAAATTGGAATGGAGAAATTTCTTTTTCGTTTCATGGGTGTTGCAATGAGCTATTAGGCTTGTTGTTGTTGTTGGCACATGTGAAAATTATTATTATTGTAAAGCGGGTTGCAATGCACCCATAGCGCTCTATTTGTGTATACACTAGAATTGTGCTTGTGTCTATGTGAGGAATTCAGCTCCTGTTATTGAGTTTGGGAGGACGGGGCTAGTGTTTGCGATCGATAAGAGGCTCATGGGTCTCTCTCTCTCTTCTCCTGTCTCTTCCCTTGTCGTTTGGACGAGGCCCGGGTGTTTTGCCTCCTGACCTACTTTGGTGGATGGGTTCATTTTAATAAAATCTACCAAAACCCCCTCTTTTCGCCACGCTCTGACGGGAAATAAGAGAGTCGGAGTGGATTAGGAGGATCTCAAAGTGATATTCTCGATGCTGCCACTAAATGCTACTTTGCAGACCGCGCTTTATAGAAAATGACTGAACACTAGTGAAAATTTAAGAAATTTAGAAAATTGAAGTCCGAGAGCTTTGAATAGCTTCGAGATAGCATTGAAGAGCCAAGCTTTGTCCATTCTTTACTATACTAGCTACCAAAAAAAGTAATTGGGTACCCCTTGACATAGATTAATGGACTCGCGCTTTGCCCACTTGTCGACTAAATTTGGTCCATGATGCATTGTAAAAGAACCTAGGTAGTCAGAAATGTATGCAGGTTTAACATGAAATAGCCTGGAGTTGCCATAAGATAGGTTTTGCTCCAGATCTTCGTTTCATAAGCCGAATTACCCCCCAGAGGTCAAATCTGCTGACTGAACACTCAAAAGGACCACACAAACCTATAATAATGCTATCATACATTACCTGCATATGATTCGTTATGTATTAGGCATATGGAATAGGGCTGAAAAATCTGCCACTGTATCCATTGATAGTGGGCTTCTTCTCAGGACATTGGAGTTGTGCAGTGAAATTTGAAATTTGAGCGAAGTGGAAACTTTTATTAGACAAGAAATAACCTTTTACAAAACAAACGACACGCTTCGATTATTTGACCACTTTTTAATGATGACATTTACTAAAGTCGCTTCCTTATGTGGTGGAAAACTGAGACATAGAATGAACAGGAAACCACAAGAAAGTCTATATACGATAAGGTTGTGATACTTGGCAAGGATGATCCCAGTTGATAACAGTCCAAGTCCAGCCGGGAACAACAATCAACAATTCTCAGATGTATTCATGCCAAAAGCCCGAAAATTGGAAAAAACAAACTATTATACAAACGCATTCGGAATGTAAATTGGGATGTTGAATATGGAAAAAAAATATTTAAAAAATTCTAAACTCAAATGTATGGCCAAGGGTGAATTTGTGAAAAGTATTCACCTTAGATAACTACATTTATGAAAATAATTAAATGGTTTTTTTTTTGTTTTTTATTCGGGAACTCCGCCTCTAAAAGTGACCTTACACGGAGAAATCCACCAGAGGTCACTTTATGCAAAATAGTCCATACGCAAAGAATAAAATTACGTAAAAATTATAATTTTATGTAAGTTTTAGCCCTAGTTACAAATTATATATTATTTTCTATAATTCGGTTAGGTTTTATTATAATAGTCCTTTTTTTTCACTTAAAAGCTATTGGTTAAAAAAAAAATCTGAAACATAATAATTATGAAAATAACTAGTTTATTTACAATTTAGAAAATTTTCTTGGGTTTTTGCTTTAACTTTTTCGCTTGACTTTTGACAACAACACGATTAAAATAATGAATACGATTTACAATATAAAAATGAGCAAAAGTTAGGATGTGTGACTTTTAATATTTTATTGGTTTATTTGTTTTTTAATTTTTAACCTCAACATAAATAAATGATTACTTAATTAAATTAAAATAAATAATTAAATAATAAAACAATTGAATGGAATAAAGTTATTAAATGGAAAAAAAATATTTTAGAATGTGAATTTCCAATTGAGAGGAAAGATAATATGATGATGGACTGGAAGTTGAAAATCAGTCCGAAAACGTTTGTAAATGAGTCTTCATGAGTCTAATTAATGAACAGTCAAAATCTCAACATCAGCAGTTAAAAGTCAAATTTCTGCACAAAAAAAAAGAAACTGTAAAAAAAACCCGAAAACGAGTACTTACTTACTTTTCAAATCCGCTTATCCGTTAGGGTCGCGGGGGCAGCAGCCCTATGGAGGATTTCCAGCGGTCGCGATCTTCCGCCATCAGGTGCATGTCCTCCCTGGTAATAACCAAGCGACTTGAACCCAGATTCTCCATGTAGTCTAGCCACCTGGTTCTAGGCCGACCCTTGGTCTCTTACCCACCGGCTTGGAAAATAACAACTGCCTAGGAAGACCAGTTTGCGGCATCCGTATCACGTGGCCATATCAGCGCAACTGAGATCTCTCAATGCGGAGAAGTAGCGGCTCAACACCTAAAGACTCCCTTATTGTGCTGCTGTGCACTCTATCTAGTAGGGTAACACCTGCCACACCTCTCAGAAATCTCATTTCGGCCGCTTGTCCCCGCGATCGCACTCTTTCGGTCATTACCCAAGCCTCATGGCCATAGGTGAGAATGGGGACAAAGATAGATTTGAAGACGGGGAGCTTGGCTTTGTTACTCAGCTCGCGTTTCTTTATCACGGATCGCCACAGTTCCCGTCTGACACAGCTTGCCGCACCGATCCGAGCATCCAATTCTTTCTCCTGCCGTCCATCACTCGTGAATGCAATCCCGAGATACTTGAATTTCTCCACCTGTCTCAATGAGGCTCCCCTAACATGGAGAGCGCACTGAGCAGGCTCTCTTGAAAGGACCAGAACCTCAGTTTTAGCCACACTGATCTTCATCCCAACTTCTTCACATTTGGCTGCAAACCGGTCTAGTGCATGCTGAAGGTTCGTGCGAGAAGACCCAAGGAGGACAAGGTCTCAGCAAAGACAAACACGCTCTTCGCCTCGGCTGCCCCTGTCTATCCAGTCCATAAAGATAATGAACAAGTGGGGCGACAGTACGCACCCTTGGCGGAGTCCAACACCCACGGTGAACGGTCTTGACTTAATGCCATTTATCCGGACACACATCTAAGAGCTTTCGTACAGAGACATGATAGCAACCAGTAATTGCCCATCCTCTCTATACTCTTGTATCACTTGCCAGAGCTTCTCCCGAGGAACTCTGTCATATGCTTTTTCGAGGTCTACAAAGCAAGCGTAGACCTCTTTTGCATACTCCCAGGATTTCTCAAAGATTTGCCTTGGAGCAAAGATGTGATCCGTCGTGCTTCGGCCAGGTCGGAAACCACACTGCTCCCCCGACAGTTTGGAGTCGACTATTTCCCGACTTCTCTTCTCCAGACACTTAGCGTACACTTTCCCAGGAATGCTGAGCAAAGAGATGCCTCGATAGTTGTTGCAATCTCACCGCCCTGCGCCACACTCAGCCGCTTACGACCACAGCACAGTGCAGCCGAAGTAATCACAGCAGTTTTAAACAACTGCCACTCCTCGTCAACAGTACCATGATCACTGAGTAGTTCTTTGAAACTTGAAGATATGTTATCTGCAAAGGTCTTCCTCACAGCTCTATCCTCCAATGCCTCCCATTTGATGCGCCAAGTTTGTCTGAACCTAGTATTTCGCGTGGTTGGCATGGGTTCAGAGAACCGCAAAGTGCAGACAACAAGGTGATGATCAGTTGATAGTTCTGCCCCTCTTCTCACACGAGTATCCAACACTGATCAGAATAAGTCGGCTGAAACGATTGCAAAATCAACCAGTGACTTCTGGTCCATTGCATCCCTGTACCAGGTATACTTATGCTGGAAGAAGGTGTTTGTGATGGAAAGTCCATTGTTGCAACAGAAATCCGACAAGCACCTCCCATTCGCATTTAAATCGGGGCCACCATTCCTCCCAATCACGCCTTTCCACGTTTGGTCATCAGCCCCTACGTGTGCATTGAAGTCGCCCACCAGGATGGCAGAATCTGCACTCCCTCTCCTGCTAAGAGCAGCATCAACTTCATCTAGAAAAAGTGGGTACTCTGTGACTGCATTCGGAGCATATGCAACGAATAGAGAGAGAGACCGTTTCCCTATCTGAAGCCTCAGGAGACACAGTCTTCCACCTAAGGGGGTCCAATCTGCAACATAATCTGCCAGCCGGGGACTTGTGAGTATCCCCACTCCCGCCTGGGTAGTCATGTTAGGGTCGACACCAGAGTAGAAAAGCTTCCACCCTCCTGAGTCCACAGTTCCAGTACCCGGACGTTTCGTAGAGGTAATACCTATGATATCCAGTCGATACCGTTTGGCTTCCTCCACTAGCTCTGATTCCTTTCCTGTCATGGAGAATACGTTCCAAGTGCCGATTGACAGCACCCGATCCCGTTGTCGCTTTACCCGTTTCTCCTCCTGGGTAAAGGCATGCGCTGCCCCCGACCGTTTCCCCAAGCGCATAGCGAGTGCACTGATGGGGCTTCTCGGAGGCATTGCTCTGAGATAACAGCCGGGAGACTGTCGACTATTTTTCGAAAGAGAGCCTCTGCCTAACCCCCGAACGCGGGTGACTTTAACCTGCGCCACACCCGATGCAGTATGAATTCTCTCAGTCGAAACATCATGAGATATATGTTTGTTCGGATACTCTTCGTCTCTCTTCTCAACCTTGGGGGGGCATCCACTCAGGGGACCGAAAACGAGTAAAAAAAAAAAAAAAATTAGTTAAGGCATCATTATCCAACGATATAAGGGTTTTAGCATCAAAATGTTATTTCAAATAGAGGTCTTTAAATTCTGACGTCAAACAGTCAATATCTGACGTCACAAATTGTTCGAACGCGATCAAAACTCCACAGACATGAAAGGAAATCAGTTGGGGAAAACCACAAAAACACATGTTTGGCCCACCCTAGAGGATTCGCTATATTTTTCGCAACGTCCTCTGCATAGAGCCTACGTGTGTTCAAAATTTCAAGCCTCTAGGTCAATCTTTTCAAACGTTATGGCGTTTGACATACACGCTACATACATGTATGTGTACCGTCGTTAATAGGATTTTAGATGATGCTAAAACCCTAAAAATCCAAATTGGAAATCAAAAGAGAAGAACGATTCAACAATTAGAAAAATCATCAAAAAATTATCCAAAAAAATTCATCTCGAAAGTTCTGAGACAAGTGAGGATGACATTTAACAGTGAAAAAATAGTGAACTCAAAAGTTCTCTAATTATTTTATTCCACTTAATAAGTTTTTATTCCGTTCAGTTATAAAATTATTCATTTATTTATTTATTTGTTCTGCACTGACATAAAATTAATAACAATAATATAAAAACAAAAAATTGAATAAAATATGAAATACTTAATCATCAAAGAGAATAAATTAAATAGAAAGGTTTATTGTATAAAAGAATATTATTTATGAATAGTAAGGTACCCAAAAGGCCTGGAGGCCTGTCTAGAGGCATCTTTCATATATTCTCAGATTATTAGGTTAGCAAGTACATCAGTACCCTCGGGGCCGTGTATGGTCATATACCGACGTGTTAGACCCCGGGGGTATATAGCATAATATGCAGCGAATACAATAAAAGTGGTTAGTTAAACAAATTTTGACAAAAAACAGCAGTAAGTTAAAAAAGAAAAGGGAAAACAAACGTATAAACAGGACGGCCCAAGAACAAAAGGCCCCATAGCATCAGATAGTTTATATAAATGCTAATAAATTGAATCATAGCTATAAATTTGTGGGTATTAAGTGAATAATTTAGCCATACCACTAAGTCTAGACAGGTTATTAACTGACATAGAAGAACCCGTAGGGGGTTTCCTACAAACCAAAGCAGAATGAATTAAAGAATGCTTAATCACAGTGTATTACAACAACAGCAACAACTGACAATATACATATAATACAACGGTAGTTAAACGTGTGGTCAAACTAATAAAGAATGAAAATTAAAACTGATTAATTTAAAGTCATTATATCAAGTCTTGGGGTTTGATAGAATAAATCTTGAATAGGGTGTCATTGATCGAAGCTGCTGAGGAAGCTTGGACCAGTTATTAAGCCCCGCAAAGGAAATACATCTAGTGCGGTATTTTTGTTTAGTTAACGGTAAGTAAATGTTATCTGCACGTCTAGTAAGATATTTATGGGTATCCTGAATCAAGCTTATAGTGATCGGGGTTGACAAGAGTGAGTTTTGAGATTTGTAGAACATAGTTGCAGTTTATATATCTGGTGTATTGTAAACATTCCTAAACGAGAAAAATTATGAGAAACAGATGCACTGCCAGGTGCTCTTAGTAGGATTCATAAGAACCGTTTTTGTAGTTTCAGTATCCTGGTTAAATTGAAGGAGGAGGTGGGGCCCCAGAATATCGTACCGTAGCATAGGTGGGAATGTATCCAGGCGTAATACAGTAGAAGTTATACATACGGGGGTAAACAGTATAGTCTTGAGATCATCCCCATACCTCCATTCAATTTAATCATTAGAGCGTCGACAAGTTATGTAAATCATGTAAATCCCAAGTCAGATCGTGCGGCAAGACTAGTCCAAGGTATTTAAAAGATTTAGTGATTTTAACAAGTTACTTGTCATAATATATGGTGGGCATGTTACGTATTTTGCGCTTATTACGTTGATAAAAAAGCATGATCATTATCTTATCAACGTTAATTGCCAATTTATTCCTTTTACTCCAGATTTAGAGTTTGCAAACCTTTCTCTGTAGAAGCTATCAGATTATTGCTCTCGAGCTCAGAGAATATTAGGGCTACGTCATCTGCTACATGATAGTTTGGGGGGGGGGGGAACATAAGGTTAGAGATAGGTCGTTGACAAATAAGATGAATAACAAGCATGATAGCATCGAACCCTGTGGACCCTCAGGTTTCTAGTTATTGTGGCTGACGTCGTTCCCGCATTGACCATAAAATACTTTCTATCTCGCAAAAAATCCGCAATCCATGCGAGTGGCAAACCATAAATATTATATTGGGTTTTCAACTTAAATAAGAGTAGGTGTATTAGGACCGAGAAGTCGATGAATAAAGCTGCTACGAGGTTGTTGTTGGCCATTTCTCCTGAGATATATTCGGTCAGCTCGTAGCAAGCAGTCTCTCTACTTTTGCTTGGGACAAAACCATGTTGACAATTGCTTATAAACTTGTTAGAATAGATATACTGTAAAACAACTTCTGGAAAATTTTTGCGTAACAACTCGGGTGGCCTTTCTTGAAGATCGGCGTGACACGAGCAAGCTTGAGGAGAGTGGGATATGTTCCCGTATTTATTGAGCAATTAAATATTGTTGCAAGGGATGACGCTATTGCATGTCTGACGTTCCTAATGACGTCAGCCCGAAATCCCAAGGGATCGTTAACGTGGCTAGGCTTTAAGTCAGATATAGTTAATTATTAACTCTATTAATATAAATACATAGTATAAATTAATAAATATTAAAGCAAACATATCAACAGCAACTATAATAATAATAATAATAATAATAATAATAATAATACAGTGAAAATCAGTTGAAATTTTAAGAATATATGGAAATTAACAAAACAGAGACTAAGCCCGAACGAATGTTTTTAAGAAGATGTTTAAAATACTGAAGGGAAGCTGCATCATGAAGTTCTTTAGTTAATTTGGACCAACAAATTATTCCAGAAATTGATATTGATCTCTTTAAGTAATTTATTCTATAAAATGGAACAGTTATTTTATTTTCTATCGTGTAATAGTGACGAGAGATGTTAGTGATAGGGGGATTTCTAAGACAATATATGTTATGTGTAATCTTGTACAGTATATAAACAGGGCTAATTGAACAAAATAAAGTTCATCAAATTTTAAAATGTTAAAATTTTTAAATTCTGAACTGACAGAAGAGAGAGCAGGCTTAATTAAGAAAATGCGTTCAAAAACGTTTTTGGATTTTAATTAAAAGATTAATATTCTTCAGCTTAGTCGATCCCCATAAACATATTCCAAAACAAAAATTTGTGTGAATAAAGGTGAAATATGAATTTAGTAAAATACTACACGGAAGATGATTGACTAAGAATGTGGTGTCATCTGCAAATAATACGCCTTGTGCATTGCCCGTAATATTAGAGATGTCATTAATAAAGAGAGAGAACAGTAGCGGAGACAGAATAGAACCTTGGGGTACATCCTGACTGTTAATTGATTTTGGAGAAAGTTTTGAATATTGACATAAAGAGAGTATTGTCTATCTAAAAGAAAGGAAGCTATCCCCACAATGCCATATAATGAATTTAATTTATTTAATAATAAGCATGGGAAACCATATCAGATACTTTTTTTAAAATCAAGAAACTAAGTTAATAGAATTTTTTTCTGAGCTATATGAATATTAATGTATTCTGATACTTCATACACAGCTGTGGAGATGTTTTTAGTTGGGCGAAAGCCGTGCTGTGCATGGGAAATGAAATCATGGGAATAAATGAAATTACTTAAGTGATTAAAGAATAGCTTATCAAATAGATGTATCTTGAAAGACCCCAACCTCTATTTAAAAGCTTAATATTTTCAAGTACTGAATCTATCAGAACATTTTAAATAATGATGTTTAGTTGCAAATCTTAAATTTTTGGGGGCAATTTTCTTCCAAGATCTTTTAATTTTTATTAGCAAATCAACAGGTGACTTTTGAAAGTTAGATTTTTTTGGAGGTTAAGAGTGAACAGATAACGACCTATGTTTAAATATATATAACTGAAAGTGTTCGGTTGTCATCTCCTCCCATCTGCCTTATCATTCCAAAAAATCTCTATAAAAAAGAATTATTATTGACATTTAAATTTAACAGTATTATTATTATTATTATTATTATTATTATTATTATTATTATTAATTATTTCTAAATAATGGAAAAACTGTTTACTTCAAGAGAATCTTGATTAAACTTTCCAGTGAAAACATAATGAAACTCCTCCCCTAACATTTTCAAAACAATTCCGAAGAGATAAAACTCCACAAGTTATTCATACAATTCCTCGTTATCTATGGAAACACGATCAGGCATAGACTACTTTGCTGGACAGAAACCTCTGGTGGAATTTTATTGTACAACCACTTTTAAACGATTAAGAACAGTGGAGTTCCCCAAACCTCTTATATTTAATAACTATGCCATTGCTCAGACTATCGTTCCCATGCTTATCAAGATTTTACATAAATCTACAGAACATTAGCTGAATACTGTCCCAATCCCCCCCCCCCCCCAAACTCTGAAAAAAACTGTCAACAAATGCTGAAAGTTATATCATTGAAGAAATGATATAATTTTAAGAATCTTTCGGAAATTATTACATTGGCTAAACATATGCTATCACTTTTTGGCAGTGGTTAAGTAGCGGAGCGCTTTATTGCTTTCGCAATGTCCATCCCCTTCATATTTCCTCATTTTATGAAGGTTGTAGAAGGTTGAAATTGGTAACGTAGTTTTCCATAGGCATGTCCTACTTCACTGTTTAATTTGGTTTTGATTGGCCCACTGGGGTCGGAGTTACCGGTGGGAGTTAGAGGGGACCGCTACTTTCCTATACCGTCCTGGGGGGGGGGGGGTAATTTTTTGTTAATAACATTTCTGAGAAAAGTCCGTCCATATCAGTGTTCATTTTTCTTTGTAATGATTGTGACCCCCACCCCTTAAGCCAAGATTTCTTTGATTCGTTTTTTGCAATAATGCAATAGACATATTAGGGAATTGAGCAAAATATAGATATTTAGTTGATTAAATTAAAACCAAAATACAAAACTTGTGCTTATTGCACTTAGCAGTCATCAGGAAAATGAAGAATTACAGAAATTATGCATATAACCTCCAAGAAGTGATTCTCATCGAAGGAAAATTCAATTTTCTTTTCTAAGCTGCAATATTCTCATTAGGAGCCTTCAGCAATTGTCACACTCTTCCTGGACCGAACACCTGGTAGTTGCAAAACAGTTGTTCTTCTCATTCAGTATTATGGAACAACAAAACCTTCAGTGTGTGTTACGAGACCTGCTACTCAAGGTCTTTGCTCAGCAACAAACCGCTTCCAAAACTGAACATCTAGGGCGGTGTCATGTGTCCCTTTTCAATAGAGGAGGGACAGAGTAACCTCTAATGTGCAGAAAGTTCCCTTCTCGGTACTCCTGTAGAAATTCAGATACTGTGCCTCATTTGTATGACTAACAACGTTTATCACTAAACCACTCCACACAATTAGTGTGTTTAGAATTATTCTCTATAGCAAGCAATGCTTAATTCATGCTTAAAACATGTCAAACATAAGTCATTTAATGCAGTGTGCATTTATAGCCATCAAGCCATTCAACCATGTAGTGACATTTCCCTCAATAGTACTTTAGTTGAGTGCTTGTTTGCACGGTGCGGCACATTACTTCAGTTACAATGACTAACTACCATATGTTCCATGGCAAGTTACACAAATAATCACAACTCTTCAGTAAACAGAACCATTATTCATCATTAATTATCTCATCAGTGGCTAACATAAATACAAAAACTCAGGTGACATAAGAGATCACATAGCAAAATTACGTGTCCAAAAGAAAAACTGATTCGTTATAAGAACTGAGTATTCCATTACTATCCCTCAATAACATAATATATGACTCCACATGAGAGTAGCTAAATTGTTACAACAATCTTACGCTGGTACTGCTCATCTGTATAGCAGCAGTAAATTCAGAAATATACATTGAACTCAACATTAGCCAGAGGACAACCTCAGTTCTTCGCACACAGCAGTGCAGGCCCAGTGATCACATCTCATTTGTCTTCCGTACATTGCGTTGTGTTAATTATACTTTAAAATGACTCGTCAATTGTGTAATTGTTCCAGAAACCCTTCCGAACATTCTCAATGATTTGCATAACGATTGGAGGGAACATCTTGATGCCCGCCGTTCAAATTACAGTTCACTCACCAACCAGAAATACAAACTTCAGTAGATATAGGAAAACCTGCAATAGTTCTTCTAAAATGTCTTCATCAACAATCATTATTCAACTTTGAAGATGGTCCTTGCTAAGAATAACTCATCGTCAGGGCAGATCAATCTTAAAAGGGAAACTAAACATGTCCTCACTCTCTTGTCCACAACATCATCATAACCACTCAAGGGGGAAAAACAAAAACAATCATAATGTTAAACAAAAACCTAACATAACATTCTTATCTTTTAAAAAACAACAGTCCCGTATATTGCAACAAAACGCATGAGTACGTAGAATCGGAGCTCAGCAATCACTTCATTATAATATCTATAGATTGTTGCTCTCTGTTATAAAATAATTAGTGTCATTTTAACATGAAAACTACAATTTTCATTAAAAATAGGAAATAATATTGCACAAGTTATAAATAAAACGCAGTAAATAAAATACAAACTAACGACATTGCATGTCACGACAACAATTCCGAATATTTATTAAAATAAAAAGGATTTATTTCAAGCTAACGTTTCGTATGTGAAAAATAAATAAAATAAGATACAACAACTTTTAAAAATTTATGAGCTTTAAAAGGTGAGAAACTGTTATGTTTCTTTTTTTTTTTTTTCTTTAGACTTCGCAGTGTGATTTGCAAATTTGGTTATATAATACAATCTAGTAAGGTATTAGAATAACGTCCATTTACGGTACATTATTTTCATTGCGTAGAGTTAACTTTCGTCCTTTCGGACATCTTCAGTAGTTTTGTATTAACTGAAATTCTTTGGACTTTTAAACAGCTAACAATGGTTTTTAACAATAGTTTCTTACTTTTGATGGTTACATTGTTGTCTTTGTTAATATACAATATTACATTTTCTTTTGTTGAATAATATTTACAATTTTTTTTTCTTAATTTCTGTTTATATAGAGCTTTTAATTACATATTTCTTTTAATTCATTATTTTTGCTTAAAATTTCTTTTGTTTTTCTTCTTTTAAAATTTGATTGAACAGTAAGTAACTGTCTATCAATTCAAGTTTATTTAATATTTCTTGTGGGTAATATTTATTTAGCATAAAGATGATTAAATTTTCGATTATTATTATTTCTCTTTTATGACTAATATTATAAATTAATTTACATGTTTCTTCGAAGTTCCCAATTGCGTGTTTACTTAATAAGATATGTGCTGCGTATTTGGAATTTTTTTAAAGCATTCTTGATGTAATAAATATGCTCTATCACTACGCAATAAAAAACTCTAATGAAATATTTAACAAATTAGAACATTTAAAATTAAATGAAAATTTGAAACTAATATCTTTCGACATTAAAGATATGTATACCAACATAGGCGTAGCAAAGCAATCAAAATAATAGAAAATAACAAGAGTTTTTATCGTGAGAAATATCGAGTATCACGTGATGTTTCTCAGATTCCTTAATTCTGGGCTGATTTTTTTTTAGTTCACTTTTCATTGGCCATTCGCTTATCTTATCACCTGGTTTTTATTTAAAAAAAAAAAAACAGCGACAGACCTAGAAATATGTTAAAAAATGAGTTATCAAATTTACTTCCTAATAGTAATTTAGTCACCAACAACAACGAATGTCTTAATGAAAATGTTTTTCCTGTGAATGAAAATATTTAGGTTGAATTAGATAAAGAGATTGAAATGGCAACTAAAAATATTGATAACAAAATTAATGTAGAAAATGTTATTCAGAATTACATTGCATATTAAAAGATCTGAAAATCCTTTAAAATATTGGCAGGTTCATGAAGAAAATATTATATCACAGCTAGCACTAAAATATTTATGATTTGATATCACTTTTGATTTTGGACATTTTTCGTACAGTGCTTAGTTTCCAAGATATTCAGTTGTCTCAAGATAAATGCCTCACCCTGTATATTTGAAATTTATATTTAAGATATCTTTTAATTTTGTTTCTTCTAAGTTTTATAGGTATACTTCAGATATTATTCTGCTGATTGGGTTTCCCATACCCATTCCATATTGTTGTTCGTAAAATTTTTTGTTAAATTCAAAAAAATATTTTGGGATTTTACTAGTGTTCAGTGATACTCAATTGAAGTACTCGATACCATCGATACCCATGTGGGTATCGTCGATACCGATTACCGATACTCGATACCAAAAAAAAATAACCATTAAATATACATTACACTTTTATTTATCCTCATTCATTTCATACATTGAATTTATGAATAGAAATTTTTTTTGGGTTTATTCTTAACCTCTTTTTTTGAGATTAACTCTTCAGCTTTACTAAATGCGTGTTCAATATACATGCATAGACTCCATAGGACTGCTGCCCCCAAAAGTTTACTTGAGCACTAAAATATTTTGAATTTTTGAAATTCTGACTTCGGATTCTTAAAGACCATCAAAAAGTAGAATAGGAATGTCTGCAGACCCACTCTCTATCTCTTTGTCTTCATCGATAAAATTGGGTTCAAAACTTAAAAGTTCCACACTTTCAGGGGCTCTATCTCCTAAACGATTGGATCAATTGAAAAAACACTAAGAATAAAACATTTCTCGTGTATTGTGTACAATCTGAATATACCATTAAAAATCGGGGTACTTATTTAAGATTTCAAAGTTACCCCCTCACCCCAGCCTCCCTCGCAAGGGGGGAGTGGTAATTTTTAACTAATGAATTTCCCCCGCGAAATAATTCACTTTTGATTTTAGACATTTTTTCGTACAATGCTTAGTTTCCGAGATATTCAGTTGTCTCAAGATAAATGCCTCACCCTGTATGCAAGATGTGTAGATGACAGCTTATGTATTATAGATAAATCAACAGAAATAAAAGACGTAGGCCTACTACAAGACTTGAATCAACTAGACGAGGAAATCAAATTCACATATGAAGAAGAAAAAGATTCACAATTAAGTTATCTGGACATAACAATAGAGAAAAAAGAAAACAAAAAAAGCAACATTAGAATACAACATCAACAGAAAACCCACAACGACAGTAAAAATGATACATAGAAAATCAAACCAACCATGGAGTCACAAATATTCTGCATTTCGGAACTTAATTAATAGAGAGCTAAATTATCCGATAAAAGAAGAAAATAGAGAAAAAAGAACTAGAAACAATAAAAGAAATTGGAATCGAAAATGGATACAAAGAAGACCAAATAACAAACTAATATTCAAAACAACAACAGAAATTAGAGAAAAACAACAAAAAAGAACGTAAATATAAATAAAACGAAAAGAAAAGAATATGTTTAACATTTCAAGGAATTATAAGCTACAAAATTTAAAAAATGAGTACCAAAAGAAAGAAATAGAAGTGTCTTTCAGATCAAAAAATAACCTAATTTCACTATTAGAAAATAAAAGAGAAATTACAGAAAAAGAAAGAAGTGGAGTATACGAAATTAAATGTAAAGAATGTAATAAAATTTACATCGGAAAAACTTACCGAAATTTAGAAACCAGATTTAGAGAGCATAGTTATTACATCAAAAACGCAGAACATATCTTATTAGGTAAACACGCAATTGGGAACTTGGAAGAAACATGTAATTTAATTTATAATATTAGTGATCAAAGAGAAATAATAATAATTGAAAATTTAATCATCTTTATGCTAAATAAATATTTCCCACGAGAAATATTAAATAAACTTGAATTGATAGACAGTAACTTACTGTTCAACCAAATTTTAAAAGAAGAAAAAACAAAAGAAATTTTAAGCAAAAATAAAAGATTAAGAGAAATATGGAATTAAAAGCTCTATATAAATAGAAATTAAGAAAAAGATTTGTAAATATTATTCAACAAAAGAAAATGTAATATTGTATATTAAATTAACAAAGACAACAATGTAACCATCAAAAGTAAGAAACTATTGTTAAAAGCCACTGTTAGCTGTTTAAAAAATCCAAAGAATTTCAATTAATACAAAACTACTGAAGGTGTCCGAAAGGATGAAAGTTAATCTTCAGAAATAAATGGGGCATTTATTCAGAAAAAAATGTATAATTCATTGGGAAAGAAATTTGTTTACGAATCAGTTCTAAATTGTATGCCCAATTTTAGGGACGTGAAGATCGCATATAAGCGTGGTAAAAATATTTTGTCCACATTCTTTAATAAAGTCTCAGAACTTTTCAGATGGAACTTTCAGCTTGCTAAAACTTTTTTCTGAATTCGCAGGTTGAGACTATCTTTCCTAATAACGTGATATTCATTAAAGAATAATTTATGAATGTTCAATGAGGATTTATAATACGCCATACCTCAGATGTGTAAATTATTGATGAAAATAGCTAACTGCTGTCACCAGCCCAAAGGACATGTACACTACCCTATCAAAAGTCTGGGACAACCCTGATTTGAATGAAAATGAGACATTCCTTTGCAATTTCACTGTTGGCATTCTTCCCAGCACTACATAACAGAGAGTATGCTATTAAGAGATGATGCTTGGGTGAATGCTGTAAAAATGTCTCAAAGAAAACAGCTTTCAGACTTCCAACGAGGGACAATTGTTGGGTGCCATCTCGCAGGCAAAACTGTTAGAGAGACGTCAACCCTCCTAAACATCGAAATCGGCCGTTCACAACGTCATCCGGACATGGAAAGAGAAAGGCACCATAAGTGTTTCGCCTAGGACTAGAAGACCTAAGATCATGTCGGCCAGAGACCAAAGAGCTCTTCGTAAAGTGGTCACTGCAAACCGTCACACATCGCTTGATGGACTGACAAGATCGTTCATAGAGTCGACGGGAACAAATGTGAGCACCCTGGCTGTTCGCAGGGAACTGTATGCAATGGGTTTTTATGGCAGAGCGGCACCCCACAAACCTCACATCAACACCAGCAACGCAGCGAGGAGATTGCAATGGTGCAAAGAGTGACGACATTGGACTTTGGATCAATGGCGAATGGTTGAATGGAGTGATGAGTCCCGCTACACCCTCTGGCAATCGGATTGACGGGTTTGTGTATGGCGAACGTTATCTGCCAAGCTGTGTCGTGCCCACGGTGAAGTTCGGCGGAGGGTCGGTGATGGTGTGGGGGTGCTTTTCATGGTATGGTTTGGGTGCAGTCGTTTCTGTGGACGGACATCTAAACGCAGAGCGTTACCAAGACATTCTGGACAACGCAGCACCCCCATCTGTCTGGCAGCACTTTGGCAATGGCCCTTTTCTGTTTCAGCACGATAACGCACCTTGCCATAAAGCAAGGGCTGTAGGCAAATGGTTTGATGAAAAGGGGGTTCGAGAACTTGACTGGCCTGCCCAGACCCCCGATCTGAATCCCCATCGAACATCTGCGGGACGTGTTGGAACGTCGATTGGGCGCTTGTGCGGAACGCCCGAAATCCGTGACCGAACTGTCCAAGACACTTATGGCAGAACGGCGAAAATTACCTGTCGAAACGTATCAAAAACTTGTGGACAGTATGGCCCAGAGAGTAGAAGCTGTGATAACAGAAAAGGTGGACCAACAAGATACTAAATTAAGTATATCTTTGAGTGTTTCTCTTAAAGTGTTTGAGGTCTCCCATGACTTTTGATAGGGTAGTGTAGATAGCGTGTAGAATTAGCGGTCTGTGTCCATTGTTAAGTTTACAATATGGAAGCTATAGGAGTGAGGCGACTGCTTTTATTTAAACTTTGATTAAATTATCTCACCCAAAAATCTGCAACAATAAGTAAATTTAACATAATCTCTATATCGACAATACATGAATCTTGTGGCATCTGAATCACTCAGAGTCTTGGGTAATGATCGAAAGAGTGCGATCGCGAATGCAAGCGGTCGAAAGGAGATTCCTCAAAAGTGTGACAGATGTTACCCTTCTAGATAGAGTGCACAACAGCACTGTAAGAAAGTCTTCTGGTGTTCAGCCGCTATTTCTCCGCATTAAGAGGTTTCAGTTGCGTTTGTGTGGCCACATGATATGGATGCCGCAAAATGGTCTTCCTAACTAACCCAACGTGTTTTAAAGAATGCAAGTTGCTAGAAACCATTTTGGGAAACTGTGATTTGAAAAGAAGAAGAGCTTTTGCCAGGATCGATTCGCTAATGGTTTATTCAAAGATTATTCGTGAAATTTCTTTTTATTATTTTGGCTTCTCGATTTGAAAAAGGGTCTGGGAGCAAAGGGAAAAAAATCATTTCATCATCTGCGAAGGAAAAATGTTTTTTAATTGGTTTCTTATGCTAAAGGAGTCGTGAAGATTAGGCGAAGGAGATGAGGAGAAAATTGCGATTTTTTTCCTTCTCTTTCCGTTTCTCTTCCAATTTCGTTTCACCAATTCGTTTTTCCTCTCGATTGCGCTCCAATGTGGAAAGAAGGTTGTTAATTGTGAGAGGGAATGAAACCAAGATAACCAATAAGCAGCTCGGTGATTTTTTTTTCCGAGGAAAGGAAATTTATTTATAAGTCATTAGTTCAAAGTGTATCGATTTGTTTTCTTGTATCGAGTTTTTGAACTGTGAATGAGTGTCTGCCATTCACTCGTGTCGCCCATAGCAACGCCTGTCGCCTGCATTCCGATGGGTTTGATGGCAGAGGTCGCCACTGTCGCCTTTTTTTTCCTCTCTCTCTCTCTCTCTCTCTCTCTCTCTCTCTCTCTCTCTCTCTCTCCTGCTTAATGATCGCTCTCGGATCTAATGAAGAGGAGGAGGCAGAGTTTATTCGACAGTTGACCTAATTACCGAGCAGCGATTGCTTCTTAAGAGGAGGCTCCGTGGACGAGAGTTTGAACCTGAGACCAGAGATGGTTTGCCTTTTGAAAGCGGGTTTTTCTCTTGTTTCGTTGGGATCAATGAAATGCGAGCCTGCTGCTACGCACTCTCCAGCCTCCCTACAGACGATTGTGCCTTGTGCTGATCCTTTTAAAGGACTCGTAAATCCTTGGGAGATTTGAGCCTCTGGAAATATAAAAAAGAAACTTTCCTAAGGGGGACATGGATTTGTTCGTTTAAACTCGATAAGGCTCTTCAAAAAATAAAAGAGGAGTAGGAGCATTAGAGAGCGAACGAGTTGATTTAAAAAGCCTCCAGTATTTGAGCTCCTTTGCTTTGAATCTGTCTTTGTTTGAGGAGTTATTATAGCCGAAGTCATCTATTTACTCGCGCTGAACTACATCTCTTAATTGGGTTAAAGAGTATCTTACACACGCTGTAAACCCTAACGTGGCTTCTAGATGAAAGACCTTTCCCGTAAACGTCCATGCTCACTGCCCCTTTAATGGACTTTAGCCATTCAGCCATTCATATCAGTTAGTTTCTTAGAAGACTAGGTCTAACAGCATTCAGCTACTGATAGGAACTAGCTACGGGGGGGGGGGCGCTGAGAAGTTCCTGGCTTTGCCCAAAAATAATAGAGCTAGAGCCATGAAATCACGCATTTATTCAACTTAGCGATGCAGGTGTTCCAGCGTTGTTGCAGCTTTTCAAGTCCGTTCAAAAATTTTGTTTGATTGGACTTGAAACAGCTCACAGCTGCATGTTTAAGGTCAGAAATGCCCTCGAAACGATGACCCTTCAAGTGTTTCTTTAAGTTTGGGAACAGATAATAGTTAGACTGGGCGAGATCAGAAGTGTATGGGGATGGTGAACCAATTCTTGTCATTCAGGTTTTTCTTAGAAGTGATAATTCTTAGAACTTAACATTTTCTTTAAAATCTTTAAAAATGAGCAGCAGTTGGAGATAATGGAGAGGCAGCAGACTATTGAGAAACCGTGGAAAGGCAGTAGATGTAGCCCAGGTCGTGCAATTTGGCATCCCCATGGCTTTTGGTTTTGATTGTCTCTCTTATCTAATCCAGAACGTTATCATAATACTATCCGGTGATAGTAGAGCCTTGGGGTAGGTAGTCAACCAACAGAATTTACCGTATTTGTCCCAGAAAACAGACGCCAAAACTTTTTTGGATGATTTCTGGGTGCGGAACTTCTTCGGCTATGGGTACCGCTGTTGCGCCATTCCATTGATTGTTCCAATGGTTTCTGGATCATACATGCCAAAAAGCCCTGTGCATGGTATTTTTTTTAAATTTATTAGTATCAGTATTACATCAAAATAAAAACAGCGTCTCCAAACAAATATACCAGCGTCATCTCCTCCCCTAATGTTGATACGGCTTTCATCACAGAATATGACTTCGTTCCAATCATCAGCAGTCTAATTTCTGTGCTGTCTAGTCCCCTGTGATGATTTGTCAGCATTGGCTTTTTTTCGGATTTGTAGAATTTAAAACCTATTTCATTTTTTTTATTACTTAGTTCTATCGCTAACTTTAGTATGGCACTTTTTCCACTTCATGTTTATTTTCTGACCTAAGCTAACCTCAAACCCGTTTTCATTTTTCGCGGCCCCTACAACTCCTGAGGAGATTATAAAGACTATTACCCAATTAAAATCAACTACTTCTTCCGCATCACTTGGGTTCTGATATCATCATCGTGGTCCAACATACTCTCAGCATTTCGCTAGCCTTCATATTTGACATTCACTAATCTCTGGTACCTATCCTAACACGCTCCCCCCCCCCTCTTCTGGATAATCGACTTGCTCTCTAACCGGCGCTATTATTTAACATCACAAACAAATCTTCATCAATATTAACCCGTAATTTATGTCGCCCGCTAGGTTCAGTTCTTTCCCCACTCTTATTTTCCCTTAGCTAATTTTTTCTTAAGCAAAGTTATTAAATATTTTTTTGACAGTTTAAATTTTATTTAAACAATATAATTTTTGCCACATATTATACAACATTGCTTAATAAATATTTGTATAATTTTTATTTTGATGTAATACTAATAATTAAAAAAAAAATTATCCAAGATTGTAAATTCAGTTTTGCATGTTTTGTTCGAATAATTTTTGCCAGGTGTTGTATATCCGTCTGGACCATAATGTACAAGATAAGTAGAAAGACTCGAAAAGTTCATAAAACATTACCGTAAGGGCTACTGCACAAATGGACTGTATGCTCGTAATTACAGCATATTTAGAGGTGTCCAAAAAAAATGTGCTGCCGAAACCAAGTGTCTGGTGGACATTTTGAGCGCTTACATTGATTGCACTGTGAGTACATTTTTGGACCCCTCTATGTAGGACTCCAGTATGCAGGCAGTATGAGTGACATTGGAAAACATTCAAGAATTAGAGGAAAACCTGGAATGAGCTTGTGTCAGGGGAAAAGGCACAAATCAGTCCTTACACAGTTTAAGGCACTGTAAACGCAAGATATTTCAGCTTTAAAGACAATCATGTTTTCAGTCTAGTTTTGTGTATTTTTATATATGAAGCTTTGAATTGTCTTTGTACCTAACTATACTATTATAGACCCAAATATTTATTGATATCCTATACTACAGCTCATGAAATGAAAAATCTGTGAACTCGTCATAATGTTCTTGAAGCGAAAAGAAGGGGTATATGTGTATGCGTCTGGGAGAAGGACAAGAGTGACCTGGCTCGGTTAAAAAGCGATTCCCAATTCAAACGAACTTGTCTCTGTGTGTGCGTGGGCGACATAAAACGAGTCACGTGCGACGAGATTGTTGGCTCAATGCCCACTCCGGACTGCTGCTTGAGGTTGTTGGCATTGGGGGGATGCACTCTAATTGAGCTGGGGGGCTTCTCGTGACCACCCATAAAAAGATCCGGAAGTATGAAAGTGAGGAATTCTTAAGGAATTTGCTTGTTTTTATTTTATCTCGTTCGGGGTTGATTGAGGTGACCATGTTGTTTGGGATTGTAAACTTAAAACGTAAAAGGAGTAATGAATTTGAAAAAGTGATTGAAACGGTTAAAGAAAATTAAGGAGGGATAAATTTTTTTGTGGTTTTACTCCTTTTTTTTTAGGTTTTTATTTTTAGTGTTTTGTTTTTTTTTCGCTTGTAAACTTTACGACGGTACTTTTCTTTGATTTTTTTTTTGTTTTTTTAGAAAATGAGGTGTAAAGTTTTTCCTTTCTTTAGACATACGATTGCAGCTTTCGATGTTTCCTCTTGTCATAAATAATGGACGGCTCTTGGTTTCGTCTCCTCATCAAATATAGAAACATTCATGAGAGTGAAGCGGGAAAGGAAATTATTTTTGCAGGAGTAGTCGAATATTGCCTGAAAAAAAGGCGGACCTGTGAAGTCAACGCTTCGTAAATTGCCAGCTTTAAAGCGCAGCTTATTTGGTTAGGGAGCTTGTTTTGTTTCATTTTCTCTCCACCCTGATTCTCCACACCGCCATTGTCTTCTCGCATCTGTACCCGCTAATTGGATAATTTCGATCACGTGATTAGATTGATGGCGTTGGATTAGGAGAGAGTGTCGTTGCTTTTGTTGTTCAATCGCATCGATCTATTTTTTTAATTTCGACCAATTAAATTCGCTTCGTAATTTCTTTTCGTTTCTGATTAAGGAGATTTTATTTCCTCTTCGTTGATTCCTGATCCTGTGACATGTTATTCCGTTATGGTTTGCCTTTTCCTTTCTTTTTTTATTTATTTATTTATTTTTTTATTTTTATCCTGTTGAATTTTTCCCTTCGAATATCGATGTTGTTCCGTGACGCTTTTACCTCCTCGTCTGAACCCTCAATTTTTTACCCCCCCTCCCCCGCCACCTTTCTCGTCCCGTCCGAGTGCTTATCATTTTGACAGCATCGGAGTAAAGATTGCTTTTGTGTTGGCGTTGCCATGGAAGAGGTTGTTGGGTTGCAGCGCGTGGCAGATGCACGGGGGCGACATCTATTGGCCGACGTTTGCATCAACATTCACCCGCTTTTGAAGGTTCCTCCTTACCCCCACCTCCCATTTTTTTTTTCTTTTATTCTCACTCGGAGATTGCAGGCTAGCAGCCGTTCTCCTCTTTGTGAAATTCGATGACAGCGTTGTTTTATGGCGACAGGAAACGGGAGCGTTCTAATTTTGCGCGAGGAAATTGAATAAGGAAAAAATTAAAGGAAATGATGATGATGCTAACGTGATTGGTTGTGTTTTCAGGAAATTCGATATGGATAGGTTTACACTTGAATTTTGCTAAATGTAATTTTATAAGACTTGCTCGAGGAAGTAAACTCGAACGGTTTGTTTACCCCAAGGCAGCTTCCAGTCTTGAGCATTGGTCATTGCAAGGTACAAACGACTGCCGATTTTTTTTTTTAAATCGAAAATTGACTGGTCTTGGGAGGGTAACATAAAATTCGGATTCTCGTCACCGGATGTAAGCCACCAACATAACAGGTCATTGCACAGAAGGTATGGACATCTGTATACACGGTAAACACAATTATCAACCGCGATTTATAATTGAAGAAGCGACACAAGGTTCAGGAACAACTGCCGTAACTGTATGACGCAGCCTGGCGGATGAAAAGTGGAAATGAAAAGTCACACCTGATGAGGCGTATGTTTATTTAAGCGAGTGCAATAAGAGCCGAGTCATTTTTTATCCCCCCCCCCCAAAAAAAAACGATTCTAAGGACTTCTGAAAATGGTACGTAAATGCAAGGAAATATTTTCAAAAGGCTTCGCGATCGTGGCGGGATACAACTACAACGGCATTGTTACTTTACACAGAGTTGAGTCAAAGGCCAAAGTCAATGCCATGTGCTATCAGTCTAACGTTCTAAACCCCATATTGACCCGTGACATCCCCGGTTTGTATCGTACAGATACCGGAATCTGCTCCATTCCATTCAGCTACATACCCGTCAAGTCGCCGGACGCATCGCATATGGATTTTTGTGGCTTTTGGCCTACTTTGGTCGGAAAGAGACGACCGCGAACAGTGGATGATCTTTAGAAAGCGTATCAACAAGAGTGGTTACCAAGATGGTTACCTCTAGCAGTTCTAGTCGACTTTGCGCGTGTTGGAATGTTGTGAATAGCTGAGTTTTACGTATTGCCGGAGAAAAAAGGTAGAGAATAATGTATGTGATTTCGAAAGTGGGAAGAAATGGAATAAAATGAAACACTAGTGTGATCTCACGTTTCTTCAGCCCTGGCTAAGGCTGTAGTTCCTGCTATTTCGCTCGTTTCTTCTAGTTGCCTTTCCACTCTTTCTCAATAGTCTGATAACTCTCCATTATCTCTACTTACTGCTCATTTCTAAAGATTTTCAAGAAAATATTAAATCAAAGAAGTACAATTTTAAGAAAAGTCCAAACAATCGGAACGAAAGATATGATAATTTGAAATATTAATGGAAAACGCCTTTACTAAAAAAAATTGTGTACTCTCATTACTATAAATAAACTTATTCTAAACTTGTTAATAATCGATACAGAATAAGAAACCATAAAAAAATTGATCTTCAAAAAATCATTTGTTCATCAAAAAATTCACCCATTCACCCATACTCATATTCTCATATACTCATACGGATACCAATATTCATCCATTACAGTTTGCTCTGCCAAGGTTCTAGGATATCATTTAGAGCAGTGGCCATCTTGCATGGAGAGTTTCTATTTAGTGCACTTGCTCCAACCTCCCAAGGGCCAATGCAACTATCAGTATGGTCTTTCATTGCGTGGCCTTAAGTGTTATTCACTACTTGGTAATCTGTTGTTGCAATTCGCACTCTGCTCTCGATGTCTTGAGGCAAAATTTGGGTATACATCACTTGGTCTGCTAGAACAGACGCCGTTTCTTGTGTTGACACACTTCATCGTCGACAGCCGCCTGGGAACTTCGTTGATTACACACCTTGTTCCTCGCCACTTGCTCAGTTGCAGCAATGCGCTGGCGAAACCGATACAGCACCGAGCGAAGGGACTGCTTCCTCTGCCGCCTTTGCACTGTTTCTCAATAGTCTGCTAACTCTCCATTATCTCCAGTTACTGTTATTTTTTATAGATTTTCAAGAAAGTGTTAAGTTCTAAGAAATATCAATTCTAGAAAACCCCCGAACGACAGGAAGTCCATATAGTGTTACAAATTCCGACTGCTTCTCACTGATTCTCAAAAGAGGAAGACCCTTTTAAGAGGGTGGTCCTCGACGTAAACATTTAAGTTGTGTATTCTCAAAAATATGAAGAATTCTATGTTGCTATCAGTGTTGATACAAACATGGCCGGAAAATGGCTTAGTTCTAAATCTTGAAAATTTGATTATATCCTTTTTAACTTGTACGTAAAATCAGCTGTGTGACATCACTCCTTGTGGGAGTTCATTTTTCAATGGCCACAAATGTACGCGTAAAGACAAAGCAGTCATCTCATACTCAACATCATCAAGAATTCTTTGTGATCACAAGCCATTTGCTGATCTCTTGGAGATACTCAAGAAACACTCTGGGATCTTTCATGTCGTTGACACTGCCTTGTTTCGATCGTGCTTTTTATGGATCTGCATTTTTAAATTATTTTTAATATTTAAACGTCAGGAAAAATGAAAAGCTCGTCTCGTAAAATTTTGATCGATCGAAGAGGAGATTTTTTGTTAAAGCAGAACGTGACAAATTTCGCGTGTTCGCCGGGTTGAGGAGATATGCAGTTCAGTATTGGATGTGTTGTATGCACCGTTGTCAAAATTAGTTCCCTATTTTTGACAGTATGTCAAACGATGAGGAATTACCGCCGAGATAGGCCATTTCTGTGAGAAGGAAACCAGACTTCGACAACTTCATTTCCTGTTCCAGGAAGCAGGGACCCCGTTGACCGGACTTTGTGTGTGATTGATGGTGGGACTTTACGAAAGAGGGTGTTATTTCTCAGAGTTGCCATTTTGTTTTATATTCAAGCTGATGCATCCTCGAGAAAGGAATATGGACGTTAGTTTTAATCATTTTTTCTCACCTCTTCAGATTCTGCTTTCTCACCTTTAATTTTACAAGGTTTCTTAAATAAGGGTTCTCCAAGTTACAATACGTGCCCCTGTTATTCAGCCACTTATTCTAGAATCGATTCAGATAGCCCATGCAGAGTTTGGTCTGCTCCTCTTGAGAGTATTTGGCACCCACTGTGCATACACTTTCCTAAAATTCAGGTGTTTAAATTTCAGAACTTGCCAGCATAAGTCTTCAGTCCTTTTCAGTTTCTCTGGAGTATCTGAATCTTTTGGACGTCTAGACCGTAGTGCCTCTTGAATGGATGTTTTGTGCTTCCTGAAATTTCTTTGTATATTCTTTGTATATTCTGAAGTATATATAAGTTGAACAAGGATCAGGATGTAAGGACCGTACACTTACTCCATTTGATGATGAATGGCACCAGGATCATTCCCTTTTGCAATTAGGGGCCGGATTAAGTCTTGTTGCTCAAGCGAGGAGCTTTCTTTGTCAACTAAACTGTGTGACCAATTTATTATGACCACTGTTAGTTTTAAGCAAATAGCTAAGATGTCAGGCTGTTTTCACAGCTTTTAAATCTGCTTTTGACTTTTGTCTACGGATTTTTCATCTTCATTTCCATTATGGCCCAGAGGTGCTCGATTAGATTTAAATCAAGTGACTAAGGAAGCCAGTAAAGCACTTAAACTTTCTTGGATTTGAGGAATTCTTTCACAGAATGAGCTGTATGTTTAGCATCCGAGTCTTGCTGAAATCTAAAACTTCTTCTCAATCCCAATTTACTTGCAGAAGCATGGATATTCTTATCAACAACTTCTCTGTACTGGTTTTAGTCCATGATGCCATCGATAAATTCTAGATGTCCCGCCCCTGTAGCTGGCATGCAGCCCCACACCATGTCCCATCTCCTCCATGCTCACTGTTGGGTTCAAACACTCCACTCTATAAGCTTAACCAGGTGTTCTCCAGATTTTGCTACGGCCATCTGAGCCAAATAAGTTAAATTTGCTTTCTTCCAAAATTGTTGTCCTTGTTTAGATACTCTTTTGCCCAATTCAAGCGTCTCACTCGATTTTTCTTACTGACGCAGGGCTTCTTCTTTGGTGTGCTTCCTTTAAGCCCGTCTGCCTGCAACCTGTTTCGAATGATTTGAGGAATAATTGATATGTTTAGATCATTTTTTACTTCTGCCCCCAGTTCTAAAGCTGATTTTTTTCTTGTTTTTTTTAAATGCGTTATTCAATTTTTCTGTCTTCCTGTTCTGATGTTTTCCTCTTTCTGCCTTTTCCAATTTTATTTGTGATTTCTCCTATTGTGTGATAATTTCGGATGGTATATTGGACTGATGACCTTGGATTTTTGAGTTCCTTGGCAATTACACGCTGACTTTTCCCATCCTTTGGTCCAGCTATGACACTAATCCTCAACGCTGATAAGTAATCCATTGTGAATGTGATTGGTTTATTTTTTCATAATAGATAATATTTTTGGGCTTAGAAGTACTTACCTGAACGGATAATTTGTTGGCTCTGCTATTACAAGGTATTTTTAATGTATTTTTAATTTTCTCCTCTAAGTACAATGATCCCTGCCCAATGTGTGATATCACATAGTTTAAATACTGTAGGTTACGATAAAATTTCCATTTCGAATTAATTGGCTTTATTTATTTTAACGTTTTTATGTTTACGTAAGCTGGTGGACGGATAATTGTTTTGTTTTGTGCTCACTGTATATAAACAAGAATGTTTGTGGGTTTGTTTGTTTGTTTCTTATACAAATTTCACTTTCATTCCGCTCTTGATGAAGTTTTGTACACTTGATCTTCTAAGCAAGAGGAAGGTTACTGTCAAAATATAAATAATCGATATTCAAAATGATGGCAGTGCATATAAGTAGGAGGTATCTCGCCAAAATATGCACGGACCAACAATATATACATTAAAATCTTGAATAAAAGCCGGGTATTCAAATAAACGTTTTTAAACAGGCCGGGCGGTGTTTTAAAAATAGATTAAACGCCGAGGCTCATTGGTTATCGAAGATGATGAAGAACCTTATAATAATGAAGCAGTCTTCTCCATCGATTCCGAAGCAGAAGATCATATTATCTAATGCATATTAGATTTCCTAAATTTTTTTGATACAAAACTTCGTATGATATATTTTTCTGATTTAAATTTTATTTTTAATAAAGAAAGTTTCACTAAACGTCGGTCTCGATTAATCGCCGGGGGGGGGTCGCCGGTCAAGGTAGGTGACAAATAGACGCCCGGACCTCTATGCAAGATTTTACTGTATCATGACTAATGATGCAGGCGAAGTTTGTGGAACAATAGGCCAGTGATGTTTGTATCATCAATGGTGATAGCAACAGAAAATTCTAAAAACGATATGGTAATAAATCTATATATAAATAAGAGAATATGAATATGGACCAGGTTCAACCAATCAAATACTGGTAGTTATATATAACGAATTAAAAATTTTTTCGGGCTTTCTAATTTCCTGATCATAATTTCAATTTTTGAGAATCAGTGAGAAGCTTTCGGAATTTGTTGTACATAGAATTTCTGTTGTTTGGGCTTTTCTTAGAATTAAAAGTTCTTAGAACTTAACATTTTCTTGAAAATCTTTAAAAATGATCAGTAACTGGAGATAATGGAGAGTTAGCAGAGTATTGAGAAAGAGTGGAAAGGCGGCAGAGGAAGCAGTCCTTTCGCTTGGCGCTGTGTCGATTTCGAATACCTGATGAAGAGGAGTCGGCTACGCAAGACTTCAGAGACGTTTACGAAATCGTACGATTTTTGACCAAGTAGCCAACAACCGGGTTGATGTAGAAGACATTATAGTTAGGGCATTGAAGATATATATGTCTCTCTTTAGCTCTTAACAGGCGTTCAGTCATTTGGCGAAACAATAGATTTCATTGCTCAGTGAGAGTGTGCGTTTTGCTTATTTTTTTTCAAAATAGCTTTTTTTGTATTCTTGTATTCTATAAAAAGTTAGAGCTCTTGTCGGAGATAATTGTTCAGGGGGGACAATTGTCCACCTATCAACATCTCATGGAGTCCATGCCAAGAAGAATCGACACAGTACTAAAAGGCAAAAGTTGCCCAACGAAGCACTAAGAAGATGATTATAATAAATTGGCCACTCAGTTTATAGCCAAGAACCTTGCCTGCTTTGCATGTTCACCATGGAAATATCCTTTCCAACGCCTTGGCTGGTTATTTATTGAACAGCCCTTATATAAGAGGGCAATTTGGATTTGTTTTTCCCTCCTTGCTCCGCCATTAATGCGATTGATGTGTGTGTGCGTCGCCCATCAACCTTTGACGATCGATACAACTTAATTCGTTTGTTGTGGTTCCATTCCTGCAATCGTTTCAATGACAAGTTTGTCACGTGACTTAGGGGGACTGAGGACGATGACACTTTCGGGTAAAGGAGGATTTTCTCGCCTTTTGCGCTTTATTTTTTAAAAGTTATATTTCCACCCAGTTTTTTTTTTCATATTTTTTTTAATTTACAGTCTCCTGCTGTTTAAGTTTCACTCGAATTTTCGAATTTTGGATGAACGATGAAAATTAAAAAGCGAAGAAGGCCTTTGTTTGAGTGTAACGGTAAAGGAGGAAAAAAAACTAAAACAAACTCTTCTATTGCTTTTGGTTGCCCCTGACAACCGGTTTCCACGGAAACGTCAACTCGTCTCAATTTGTCTGAATTGGAGCCCTCGTCCCTTGGAAATCACGGATGAATCGAGCTAGAGATCGACAGTCGGTTAGGATTGGATTGAGGAAAGGATACGCCCTCTGTGGTCAGAATTCGAGGAATAAAAGGGACAACATCACATAAACAGGCATTTTCATTTCAGAACATTCATCATGGCCTTAGATTATGGCGACCATTAATCCCAAATGCTTAAATTGTGAGTAGATGCCCATGACAATGCCCACCCTCACTTGTGTGGCGAAACTGCAAGATCTTTACCGGGATAATAAAGTTACGAAGGTCGTTCTAATGAAGCTAAGATTGGATCTTCCGTTAGTTAGGACTGCATAGTGTCTTTCTGATTGCCATATGTGCTCCTGTGGATGGTGGAGATGAGGAGGAACATTATCCGAAGCTTATCCCCATTATTGGTACGCCTCTAATGCCCATGGGTCGTTTTGTGTTGGTCACCACAGAAAAGATTGTTTATGACTGCCCTATTGTGTGAGGAAATCTTTTCTTGATTACACCTGTCAGTAAGATAAGTAATAAGATAAGCCCAGTTATATCGCAAAAGTATATCGAGGTAAAGACTTGACCAGCAATTGACTAGTGTGATAAGTCACGTGTCATTATTTTGCTAGTTGTTTATATATGTTAAGTAATATCCCCAAAACGTTCATCGGTACTGTCAGTAGTGGCCTCAAATATAAGAGGGTCGTTTGAAAAGGATTTACAGTGGCATTAGTGTTCGAATACTGAGTGATCGACTGATGCTAGTATTCCACGTATCTGCAAGATGGCACATGTACCCATGATGGGTTAATGCTATGGATTACTAATGCTCAGGGTCTGTTCATTGTGAAATGAGGAAGCAAGGGGACAAGATGGAAGGTGACGATTATAGGCAACAGTGGAGTACGTAGTTTCAGAATTCAGCAGGGTTTTGCTCCACATGACAATGCGCCGCCTCATCAATAACGCTACGACCGCAAAATTGACATTGCATATTCCTACGGGGCAGTGGCGGCTCGTAGCTAAAATTTTTGGGGGTGCTGCGTCAGAAAATTTTAATTTTTTCACGAACTAGAGAATAGCTAGGGACATTAAGCTGTAAGGATCATGTAATATACATGTATAAGAATAGTATCAAAGAAAAAAAAAAGACACATTATATTGAATTTTATCGATATCGAAAGTGAAACTGGGGGTGCTGCAGTGCCGCAGTGCCTATGGACGAGCCGCCACTGCTACGGGGCAATGTCCGCGTCCGGGCAATATGACGGGTGCGGCGCAGCAATGAACCCAGCGATGCCACAATATTCTTTGTGGTCATAGTGTTGCTAGTGAGGTGGCGCATTGTCTGGTTGGAACAAAACCTCATCTGACCATTTCTCCTGTCGCTGTTGTTGAATGTTAAAATCCCGCAGTCCAACATTGCCCATGATATTCACCTTCCATCTTGTCCACGTGAACAAACGCCAAAACTCGCTACTCATTACGGCTAAATCTGCCATCTAGCGGGTATGTGAAATACTAGTGTCAGTCGATCTCAAAACAGGTGGATGTACACACCAGCTATATGATTCAATAATAAATAGATTTATTTTCGTTGATGATAAGATTTGACAGTGCGTTGAGATAAGCAGGATATGGACGAATGAATAACCTCACGAGTCAGGTCTAAAGATCTTGGGCAGCCTGCGCTTTGGAATCTCTACCATGTGCGCGCCTCTTTCCCAAACTTTCTGTTAAATCCTCGTTCCATAGATCACGCTTAATTCATTTTTTGCGTATTCCAAGACACAAGACGCTTTCTCATTTTGGTTGTGATGGAGCCAAGACGCAGTAGTCTGCTTCAGGAAAAAATTTGCTTAACTTATCTTACATTTGCTATCTCGAAGACCAATGTTTCGTTAACGAGTTGCTAATTTTGCAATAACCCACTATAATCCCTTAAGTTTCTTCTCATTTATGCGGACGTCTCTTTTCCAGACAATCGACACGGAAAACAGATTTTTGTCGGAGCGAAGGGGTATGGAGCCATTGATTGTGTAAACAAACTGCCTTTTGATCCTCGTCGCATTAGACAAACCTAAGTCGATTCCATGGCTGCGCGGTCTTTTGATCCTTTCATCTTTGCCGCTCGTAACCGAATTAATCCTGAATTCATTTTTATCACTTATCAAGCACGACTTTTAAATTGAAAGTCGTTGATGGCTCGTTTCACATTTCTTACATTCAAAAAGATGGATTATATTCATACTTTGTGGACTCTTGAATAGTTTTAAATTTTTTCAACATATACAAATACATGTACATAAAAACGATTTGCTGTTCTTGTAATGTTAAGAGATCGGGAAAGTTAGCTTATAATGCGATGACTGTTAATCGAATAGTCAGCGGAGATATTCGATTAATTAATGTTCTTCATACCAAAACACAATTGATTTGTACAAACATGCAATAAATCTATTTCACTTATCAGGATTCCTCGCTTAACCTGTCCAGTGACAATTTTTACCATTTTTCCAATTTTGATGAATTATGCAGACTTGATCTGCAAAGCAAGAGGAAGGTCACTGTCTACCTAAGATTTCGAAGAAATAATAATTACCGGTAATAATCGATATTCTTAATGATGGCAGGGCAAAGAGTGTGTAACAATAGGCATATCGTGTTTATATCAACAATGGTATCATCACGCAATTCACCAACAGTATGTACGGACCAACAATATAATGATCAATAATGCATAGCAAAGTTTGTGCAACATAAATAACGTTCATTAAAGCATGCAATGAAGATTCCATCCCACCTCTGCGAATTATTAAACAAAATTGAATTTGTAACAAAGCATAGAATTCCTGTTGTTGGGCTTTTCTTAGAATTGATAGTTCTTAGAAGCTAACATTTTCTTGAAAATCTTTAAGAATGAGCAGTAACTGGAGATAATGGAGAGTTAGCAGGCTGTTAAGAAACTGAGGCGAGTAGAAACTGGGGCAGACGTGTCAACAGAAGAAATAGCGACTGCTAGACCACACAAAGTGATGAATGGCCAAGTTTTGCTTCAAGCCATCGAGAGCAGAGTGCGAGTTGCAACAACTCCACTCAGATTGTTGGGATTGCAGAGCACACAGACACAAACCATTATGTACATCCACTGCCACTCAAGAAGAAGTTGTTTCGTTGAAGTTAGTTATTGTTGCCAAATATTTCCACATCAACGCCGGGGAAATATCGTTGCCATGGAAACTGATGCAACAATTTTTTTAAGATGACGCAATAATAGAATGCTCTGTTGCCTTGGCAAGACTTACTAACAATGAGCAGGAAATTTGTATAATAGATACGGGAGCCTGTCTCAGACGATTTGTGTGTTTGGAACATTTGAACAGTGTAGAACCTTCCATGCGCGACGGCAGCTTCCCCTTCCTCTTCCAGTGGGTTAGGTTTATAAGGACGTCGGTCGGTTTCGGACGACAGTTTACGACATAACCCATGACAAAGCATACATATATTCGATTCTTCAAATCAACAAGCACAATACTGTGTTTCGAAATAATGGTTCGAAGGATACATGTTAACTGATATCTATCGAAATGCCACCGAAGAAAAGAACGAGTATTGATCAGAGAAGACAAAAAGTTATCCGGGCGTCGGAAACATCTGAACAACGGGAGCTTCGTCTACAGCAGGAAAGTATTGAAGTACTGAAAACTAATTTGAGTTATTCTTTACCCACAACTGGAATTATCCCGGTAACGCCGAGTGCCTCTTCTATATAAAGAAGAATGTTTGTGCGTTTGTTTGTTATACAAATGTGCAGTTTTATTCCATTCTTGATGAAATTTTGCACACTTGATCTTAAAAGCAAGAGGAAGTCACTGTCTACCTCAGATTTCGAAAAAATAGAATTATCGATAATAATCGATATTCAAGATGATCGCAAGGCATACTAATAAGAGCTATCCATCAACAATATTTATCTCAAGACAAAAGTTTTAGCATAGTACCAACAATGCTAATAGCAACACACAGTTCACCAAAAATATGCACTTTGTAACCGTTGCTGTTAGAGAAAATAGGTTTTTTTTTTTTGTTAAAATCAGCGTTTTGAGCTCTACAACTGTACAATTGGAAATTTTTCTCTACCTGTAACGGTTACAAAGATACAAATTGCAAGGTGCAAAATTCGAGGTGAGAGGTCAAGTTTGCCACCACCATGGTTTAGCCCCTACCTAACTTCCGATATGTTGCCTGCAACAGATTTCTTGTATCTCCACTCGTTTTGAAATTGTATGGGGAGTAACAGACTTTTGACTGACATGTAATGAAGAATTATAAAACAAAATGGAATTTGTAACAATATATAGAATTCCTGTTGTTCTGGCTTTTCTTAGAATTGATAGTTATTAGACCTTAACATTTTCTCGAAAACCTTTAAAAATGAGCAGTAATTGGAGATAGTGGAGAGTTAGCAGACTATTGAGAAATTAAGCAAGTGATGAGTGACCCAGTGGTCATCGGAGTTCGCAGACGGCCGTCGATGATGCAATTGATTATCAAGTAGTGAATAACCCCACTGAGATTGTTGGACTGCAGAGCACACCTGAAATTAAGCCCCATGGAAGAAATTAAAGCCCTCTATCGAAGACCTGATGAAGAGGAGTCGGCCGCTGGATAGGCCTATTACTTTTCTTACCTGTGTATGCGTATTTACATTTTTGTTTAACGAAACGTATTTTCCATTTTAAAAGCGCGCCAACATGAGTACTCCGGAAACGAATTTCCGTTTGATTGAAATGTATTAACTGGATGGGGGTGTGCGAAGTCGAAATTGCCTTCGGTTAGGTGTTGATAGAGACGATTAAAAGATTTATTGGAAACCATTTCTCTCTCTTTGGAGGGGCGGTCGAAGACAAGTGCTGTGTGCCTCTGTGAAAAAGAATGTCGTCTGATGTGGGGGGGGGGGGGGATTTTAACATGATTTATGAGGGAGACATCAGTCGCAGATGGGAGAAGGGTCTATGGAGAGCAAAGGGTTAAGCCCACTTGCAGTCGAACGCTGGATATTAGGGAAGAAGGGATCTAATGGGTGGAGGAAGAGTTTGCAACGAATGTTGGACTCCTTTCAAGGCAATGAAATGAGTCTCTGAACTCTTCACTACCACCATCATCATGATTATCATTTGGATTTTCCCGCCCTCGACCTGGCTAATCGATTCGCATCTGGTTTCTCGAAGCGATTTGGTTTCCACTGATGTTGTTTGTTTAGTGGGAGGAGGAGGAGAACAAGTAAAGACGAGGCTTCATATTTTGAGCATGGGGGTCTCGTAGATCAGGGTATCTTTTTATGGTCGCGTTCAGCATTGTAGGGTAACCTATGGAAAAGCGGTAAAAATTTTACGGCGTTCGATTTTTTTTTATATTTATTTTCTTTTTATCAAAGAAGAGGATGGATGAAGTGGAAATTTACTGGAGGCTGATGGAAATTTACGTGCAACTGTTGCCCTCTCTCGCTATTGGTTGGCCGGACGCGAAAGAGAAAACAAAGGAGGAGAGATGGTGTGGAAGAAGCGCCCCAACGAACTTCCGCCCTGAATTCTCCCTTCAACTTCCGGTCGGTGCACGCGCTCTGATTCCCACCTCTTGATCCAGGTAATCCATCTGGGTGGAGGAGGACGATGTGTTTGAGATGGCAATGAAATGTCACCGCCACTCTCGGATTAGGCTTGACGAGATGGTCTGTTTTGGGAAGGGAGTTGTCTTCTTTTCCAAAAGGTACGTATTTTTGGGGGGGAATGTTAAGAAGAATCGAGCTAATTGATTGGTCCTTATTGAATGATCGGAGCTTGTGAGCGATGACCCTGCGAAAGATGAAGACATTGTCTTTGGTCGTTTTGGTTCTAATCCGTTCGTGACGCCTGATTGGACGACGAGAGGTTGGCCAAAGCCTGAGTGATGATGACTGGGAAGAGAATTAAAAGCGGGGGATGGAGGTGTCGGTGCCAAAGTTCCATCATAAACGTGACAATTTTCGGGAGGAGGCCAAAGTCCGTCGCCAAACACGGGAGCGGGTGAGCAAACAGCGCGTTCGCCGCCTCTGTTGACTCGATTTCCCGAAGAAGAGCTTTTCACTTTTCGCCTTCGTTTTCGGGATTTCTGGGAGGGAATTAATCAACCTTTCTCACACCCCCCCACCTGAGAAAATTGTTTGCTGAGAAGGGTCGTCCGTGAAATGTGATACACCTGAGGCTTTGAGAGAAGGGAATAAACCTTCCATCTCGATTGCGTTGATTATTGGTGGACCGGGAATTCTATTTTGATTCCAAGACTGAATTTCTGTTGGGAGACTCTTGCACCTTGGGTCAATTTTTACATTGAAAAATAACTTTATTTTTATGATGGACCATGCTATTCAATTTTAAGTAAAGTTCAGGTCTTTTAAAAAGTTCTTGTGCATTTCTGCAGAAATGGCTTTGTCCTACATGATTTGCATCCTATTCGTTTGATTGTCTAAATGGTGGCGAGTCAGGTCAGAATCCGAGCAACATTGCTTTTGGAATTGGGTCATAATGGAACTGAGGCATACACCGAAATGTATGTCAAGCATATGGACAGGATAGGCTTATCATATCAACAAAGAAAGCTCAGTTTTAGTTTTCGCAGAGTCAGTGGATATATAAAAGTAGTGCCATTCTTTGATCCGAGAAATGCTGATAGGGCAACTGATGTCAAAATTTAGAAACTCTTAAAATTAAGTAAATAATTAAAGAAACTCTACTGTTCCACCATGTATAATTCAATTACGATAATTTTTCTTATATATTTAATAAATGTAACAAATATTCGCTATAAAATGAACACTGCATACAAAATCATTTGGTGGATTTGAACTACAGAGGGCGGCGATGTCGTCATACTGGCGAAACAAATTTCTATTAATGTACAGGGGATGTACAGAATAATAGGAACACCTATTTTTTTCGTTTTGTCGAATATCTAGAAAAATACTTGAAGAATTATCCTGAAACTTCAGAGGTGTAAAGAGCATGTTACACCTCATATATTTCGGCGAAGGTTTTGTCCCAAAGGCAAATAGAGGACCAGCAGCAAATTGAAGAAAAAAATAATGTTTGAAATGCGTGGTATCTACAGCATATGATTAGGAAGCTTCTTTTTACTTATGTGTTCATTTGTATGAGAATAGCACGTATAATCATAGAGATATAAAGGTTTCTTTAAAAAAATAGAACTTTTTTTGTAAGTTTTTTATTTATACCATGCAGGGTTTTCAACCCAATGCAATCCGTTTTCAGGAAACTTGACAAACTACAGTAGAGACAACACCCTGCAATGAGAATATTAAAATAAAATATGAGCATTTTTACTAAATAATGTTTAACCATTTCTTTTGCATAATTTATTAGCCAACTATATAGAGGTAATTTTATAAAAAGCCTAAGCAAATATCGTGAAAATTCAGAAAGATATCGCCGATAGAATGACTTGAATTTCAGTTGCTCTCAAAAATAAACAAAACGATAAGAAGCGTTCTCTTAAATTTTTATATTTGGACCGGACACCGCTATCAACTTCTTCTCCTTAAGTTGATATGAAGGTATATTGATGTCATATTGAATATTTAAATGAAAAAAATCGCTGGAATATTTTAAGGAAAATTAAAAAGAAAAAAAGGTTGAATTATTCTATGAGTGATGGGTGTTTCATAATTGGTGTCCCGTCTTTAGGTCCAAATAACGAATCAAGGGGAACAGATTGGGGGAAAATGAATATTGATTATTTGGTTTTAATGTCCCCTAATTCAGAATAAAAACATTTCGCGTCCCTGGGGGTGAAAGGGTAAATTTTGAAAATTTTAATTTTGTAGGGGTAGGGGTTAGACCCCATGTGTTATTTAGAAAGTTGTAGAGCATCATGTAAAATGTGGGTTTAGCAAAGAACCCGGTGAAAAAATCTCATGCCCTGCGCCCTTTATCAAGTGGGTAAATGGAAAGGTATGGCTAGCCGAAGTGGACAAAAACCATACTTATTAGAAAACAATAGGGCCTACATTTGGAAAATTAATGAGAATGAATGAGTCTTTACCCTGAAAAGCTAATAAATTCGACCGGGCTTTTCTCCCCAGGAAAAACATTATGAAATTTGAAAACTGTACATGGGAAATGGGAAATGAGTTTTTCTGTTTTTGTCTACATTAGCTAGCCATACCTTTCACTTTACCCACTCGATAAAGGGCAGGGGATGAGATTTTTTCACCGGGTTTTTTGCTAAACCCACATTTTACATGATGCTGTACAACTTTCTAAATAACACATAGGGTCTAACTCCTACCCCTACAAAATTAAAATTTTCAAAATTTACGCTTTCACCCCCAGGGACGCGAAATGTTTTTATTCTGAATTAGGGGACATTAAAACCAAATAATCAATATTCATTTTCCTCCAACCTGTTCCCCTTGAATCGTTATTTGGACCTAAAGACGGGACACCAATTATGAAACACTCTGTATAATCTAAACGTAACACAATTTTATTCAAAAAAAAAAATTGTTATGTTTTTTTAATGTACTTTTTTATTTTATTTTTTTACAAATTATGGTAGTCTCATATAAATAGAATATTTTCAATATCCTAGTATACAATTTTGTTTTAGTATTTTGTCGCAAATGCTTTACTCTCTGAATTACAACTTTGCATCTTTTGGGCAGTGATTCAACCAGCTTTTGACATTGACTGAAAATTGATTCCACACAGTCTTTTTAATCACCTTCAATTCCTGAATTGTTCGAGGTGGTGGGTTGCATTGTTGAATACGTTTCTTCATATCACCCCAAACATTTTCAATTAATTCAAATCTGGAAAATTACTAGACCATGAAAGAGTTTTAATTTGATGATCAAGGTTTTGGTTATTGCAAAATCTTGTTGGAATACACAAGGAACATCTGGAAATTGATCTTCAATTGAGGAAATGAGTCCATATTTAAGAATCCATTTTTCCTTTGAGAAACCAACTCCATTTTCCAACTCCTGCAGGAGACGTACACCCCCATACCATGACACTAGCTGGAAGCTTGACAGATCCCTTCACGCAGGTGGGATGAAAGTCTTCACCCTTTTTTCGCCAGACATGTCCAGTTTCTCCAACAGGAACACTGAACATTGACTCGTCGCTGAAGATTACAGAATTCCAGTATTCGAGTGGTTTTTTTATGAAATCCTGGGCCCATTTGAGTCTGCGTTGTCTTTGAATCATTGACAGCATCGGGCTTTTCTTAGGTATATATGGCTTAAACTTCATTTTTAGAAGCCACCGATTAACGGTATCTTTTTTGGCTGTAACTTCTGCTTGCTTCCAGATGTAGAAAATCTCTCAGTAAGCTGAAGCGATGTTGGATGGCTATTTTCCCTCTTTTAGTGTTGATGCGTTTTCGGCTACTATCTAGCCTCCGTCCGATTACTTTTCCTATATTGACATACTCCTTCAAAGTTTTGGAAACTGATGACTGCGAACGATGAACTTTTTTGGCAGTTTCAGTTCGTTTTTCTCTAATTGTTGAAAAAAATGTTTTTTTGCTTATAGAACATCCCAATAACCAATGTAGGGGTGTTAAATATAAACAAAAAATATTAGTCTAATATTCTAATTTTATGAGACAGAAGTTGAAGTATTCTTCGTTTTTGAGACGTTCTAACTTATTAATTAGCAAAAAAGTATTAAATTTCATTATCATTGTTTTACATCATTAAAAATGTATTGCAAATTTTATAAGCTTAAAAAATCAATTTAATTTTAAGGATTTAATAAGCGAAGATGAAAAAGTATATTACTTCTGTTTACTTAAACTAAAATATATGAAGTTGCATAATAACTTAATTTAAAAACACAATAATAATTAAACCAGAAACCTCAAGAAAATATGAAAATTTAATAAATATCAAAAATTTTATTTTAAACTAATATCTTACCATTTTTATCAATACTTTATACACTTTATATAACTTTAAATCCATATAATTTTAAAAGGTCATAGATTATTTTAAACTTAAATTAAAAATATAATGTAATTATTATTTATTCTTAAAAAATAATTTTCATAAATTTATGTGTCAAGAAATGCATCTATCAAAAATATAATTTACAGTAATAAAATTATTTATATACTTCAACTACAATTGAACAATTAAAAATATTGAATAACTAAAAAAAAATCCGTGGTAAATCATCTACAAGAATAACTTTAAAAACTATTCAACAAGTCTAAATTTACAATTCCCAAAAAACAATTATAATTTTCAAATGATAATAATTTAATAATTTAATAAATAATTAATAATATAAAAATTTTCAAATATTTAAAATCCTTTTTATCATTTTAAAATATATGCACTTTTTACAATTTTAAACATATATAATTTAAAAATCATACTTAATTTTATTTTAAACTTACATGAATCATGTGTAAATATTTGGGTAGAAAAAAGCTATTCAACAGGCCTAAACTTAAATTTCCCTAAAATGAAGGTAAAACATGATTTTAAAGCACAAAATGTTGAAAACATCCACAAAGCTGAAAATAATTAAACTTCATAATAAGTTTTAAATTTGATTATATTTTGTTCAATTTTGCCTATTCTGCGCGTGTTGAGTAGAAGTGAATATGGGGGCTAATGAGCCGATGGCACTACTCTTTACTTATATATCCACTGACTTCAGGCTTTCGAGATTCCGGGATTGGAATCAATCCCTCGAAGATAACCCACGCTCTGAAAGACCGCTTGATGTTGATGAAGATGCACTGAAGGCTTTCATTGAAGCTAATCCACGCCAAATTTGTAAGATTTCACCAGACAACGCTGTGCGACAAAGGCAACTCTACGTATCCGTCTTCGCCTATTGGGAAAACTTGAAAAATTGGATAAATGGGCCCCCATGCTCTGTCAGCAGTAAATAAAGTGCAGCGCTTTACCATTTGCCCAAAGAAAATGTTGCTCACTGTACACAGCATCTGAGGTCTTATCAGAAACTCCTCCAAGAACAACAACAACCAGCATTGGTCAATCACAAAGGCCCCACCAGAACAATGCAAGACCACCGACTTGTTCAAAGATTATGCTCAACTTGAGGGGGAAACTTTGCCTCATCCTGTGTACTCACTTGACATCTCTCCCATAGATGACCACCTGTTTAGATGATTCGATCATAATCCTAAGAATCGCTAAGGTTTCGAAATAGAGTTGCAAAACCTTTTCACCTCCAAAATCAAAAATTTCTACCAAAAACTGGGATCCATTACACATTACCACCCATGTTGGAGACATGTTGTTATTGGTTGTGAGGTGATTACTTTGATGAATAAATTATTAAATGTCTTTATAAATTATGTGAGTGCATTTGTATCACTGAAAACACGCGAGCACTTTTTAAATGATCTGATATTTAATGTTATTTTTTTCTAAACAGATTTGTGTACTTTAGGACAGGCATGTTTGTACCATAGGACATGAGAGTAAACTTCATAAGCAAAGTGCATGATTGTTTTAAAAGCAAGTTGTAGCTTTCAAGCAGTAAAGGAGACACGACCTGCTCACAAATCATTACAGAACACAGTGACTCTTTTTAACTTATTTTTGCTTTTTGTCATCTACGATCATTATTGGTTACGTTAACCATGCTTTTTTACAGAAGCATGAATCTTTTTACCTTAGGATATGGATCCCGAGTTGCACAACACGAAATGTTCCTAGGGTATCCCAAAAGTCAGGTCTCATAAGGAATACTGAAATTTTGCAGATAGTAAAGCATTACAGCAACAAATGTTCAAATTGATGCCTCTCTTGAGCCTTGCAAGTATTTACACGAGCGTGGAAATCTCATTGTACATTGAGTAACATTGTTTGTGTGATAGCAATGGCATATAGCACGAATATTATCTGGGAGATCTACAATGGAACATAGATGTGTGTTGTACGCAATAGATATAAGATGCTTTTATAGGAAAAATTCGAAAGCTCTGAGGTCTGGGGATCGTGAGGGCTTCACAGGTTCTCTTTGACCAATCAATCGTCCAGGAAGGTAACCATTAAGCCGGAAAGCGGGTTAGCTGCTTGTTGGAAGGACAATTTCCGACGTTTTGGTAAGGGCATATACTGTTCCAAACCATCTTATAGGTGTTGCAGACACCACTCAGTGGTGACTCGGCCTTCAAAGAATACTGGTCCTGCCACTACTGTTGTCTACGTATCCAGCACAACTCTATTATTCTGGGATCTATTTGGGTGTGAATATATTTCCTCTGTGGAGATTCTCTTGCTCCATGTACACTCTGTTGTACACAAAATTCACTTGTTCAGTTATTCCAAAATTCCTATCTGAAACCACATTTCATTGTTCCCTACGAGACCGGATTCTTAGAACATCCTGTATAAACACGCATCTGAGAAATATGTTGCTTTTGTGGTTCACTTTTAGAGAACATAGAATTAAATGTTATTAAGAAACATTAATTGATTAAAAAAAAATCATCCTAAATTTTAATCGATGATTTTTTCTTTTTTTTTTATAGGTAAGAATTCATTACGTGATATTTTGATTTCATCACTAAAACATACAGTTCTGTAAGTACCTGTCAGTAGATTATTCATAGGATTTACCATTTTAACAGTAGACATATTCTATACTTTTTTAGCCCTGATTTTCTAAGATTCTAGTTTCAGGTTAAATAAATTTTATTCATGAAAATAGGAAAGAGTTTTTTATATGAAAAAAGAAAATCCGAGGTATGGTGTATAATAAATCCCTCTAGAACGTTCTTTGAGTTATTCTTAAATAAATTTTATTTTCCAGAAACTTCAATATTATTTTTAATAATTTATTCTAAAGAATGGCGGAATAGTCGTTACGTAAAGTAAGTATGAAAAAAAAATTTCTGATCGCATGACTGTGAGTCTGGAAGACTGATTTCTATCCACCAAGCCAGCCGAGCGATGAAATTTCAAGTTGGATGTATCCGGTCTCTTTCTACAAGATTCGACGTTTCGAGATTGGGGCAAATGCCTCTTGTAATTGCCCTATTTCTTGCTGAATATTCATACCGATGTAGATAACTGAGTTTGACGAAACTTGGCTTTCCTTTGCCGGAATCCTGGTCACAGCACCAATTGGTTAATGGCAAAACCACGTCTGTTAACCCAGGAATTTTTTTGGACGTTGTCTGTTTTTTTTTTTTTTTATTATAGAAATATATATAGTTGAGAGCATGTAATTGAAGCGTATACGTATTTAAGGAGTTGGGTGATTCTAATTAAAGAAAACCTGCGAAAAGAGAGGGACTGATTGACTTTAAAATTTTGGTGCTCGTCTAGCTTGAGTTACGATTGACTAGATTCTCGAGAAGTGCTATAGCCCGAGTATTTGACCACATTCTTTATCTAACTAGGGAACCTCACGGAGTGATAATAAAATTTCGAAGCGAAACTAATATAAGTAATATCTATATCTAATAAGATATCGATTGTATAAAAATTACGTGCCAAGGTTAAAATTCAAAGATGTTCTAGGTATATTAAATACCCATAGGCAGGGTGTAGAAAAAATTTCCGAAACAGTCTAATAACTTTAGAACAAAAGATGCTAGATCCATAAATTCAAGTCTTTCTTTAGGAACGTGGCCGTGCTAAATTGAATAAAAGTGTTCTTAGCACCTCTAGTGTTCTTAGCATAAAACTCGTAAAACGGGGAAGAAACCATCATGTATGGAACCCTCTGGACAGCGTACGTTGGCTTTTGCCTATGACGGTCGCCAAGATAGAACAATAGGTTCAAGATTCCAAGAGAATATTTTTGTGGCTGAAATTGAAAACTCTTGTTCAGGAAAAGTGACCAAGAAAATTATCAGAACTTTCCAAAACTTGGAAATGAAACAGTCCTACTTGATTCTTATTCAAGCCAAACTCATGCGTCTGTTATGCCAGATAGAAAATCAGTCGAATTCTCACACTCCCCTTTGGAACAACCCCTCGATGCTTTTGCATTTCTTCTTTTGTAAAAATTCTACATAATTACTTTAGATTATGTACTGATGGAGGAACTTGACGTCGAATTACATCACAGGAATAAAATATTCAAGTTCCACTCACTTATACACAATCAATGTTCTTCTCCAAGATTCAAGACTATGTTTTCAATATGGATGTAGAGCGGCTATCTCGAAAAACGACGAAAGTTTGTTTCATCTCTTCAGTATCGCTTTGATATGGCCTGGTTGTCTCGTCGGTTGGCTCGCTGATCGATGGAGTTAAGCAACTTCAGGCGCGGCCAGCTGCTGGCTGGATGACAGCCAGTGGCTTGAGGACCAATGCTGGGTGGGATGGCTATTTGAGGCACAGCTGTTGGGGGACTTTAGTCTGACCCATTTGCTGAGTGACCAGTGCTGGTTGTCCAGCAGCTGGTGATAGCCACTGGTTTGTTCGTCCCCCAGCAGCTCTTCCATCATGAACCCCCCATGCTTCGGAGGGCACGTTAAGCCGTGGGTCCCGGCTGCTACTGTAATCCCGTTAACTACTGGGATGGCGCAAAACTCCTTTGAAGGAGTAAGTGTCGCAGATTACCGTTCTGCGATAATCTACCCTCTGTACAAGATAAGATAAGATCGCTTTGATAAGATTTAAGACATTGTAATTTCCGTCAAAAATACAAATTCATTAGATATGGATGGGGTAAAAGTGACTTATGTTTTAACCATTTCTACTTTATTTTTTTTACCATTATTGTAAAGATTTCAGCGAATAAATTTTGGATCAGAATTTCCAGAAAATTTGTTGCATGGGCTGGAGGGAAAGATTGGAGTGGCATTTTGTGATTGTTTTGTTTAGGGCGAGTACACCATTGAAATGGGAGCTATTTTTTGTGTTTGTTGTTCTGCATGTGAACATTCCTACATGCAGTGTCTAGAAAGTATTCCATACATCGGGGTTTTGTCCCCCATTTTACGAGTTTTTTACTTTTGTTTTCTTTAAGCAAAGAATGAATTTCTGCTAAATCGGTGAGGCTCTACAATTTTGTAATTGGAACTTTTTCTCTAACTATCATGGTTCTTAGTTTTGGTTCGTAATTTTATTATTACTATGTGATGTTCCCTAGTAAAAATGGTCGTTCGAAACAAGGTATTAATTATGCAAAAATTGACAAATGATTTTACCTAAGGCCGTTTCCGACCCATATCAGGCATAACATTGAGCGGATCCAAAGAACAGGGAAGCTCCTCTCCAGCAGGTTCTGGAACGTCCGTGAAGACTGAAAAGTTACGTGGTCTGATAAATCACGATACACGTTCTTTTGTATTGTCGGTAAGTAAAGGTTTCGGGGGAGCCCCAAGAAGCAATGGATCCAGAATCCTTATCAAGACAACTCAAGGTTCTGGTGGTTGTATCGTGATTTGGAATTTCTTCTTCTGGTATGAAACTGAATGTTGTTGCTTACCAAGTTCATTCTGCAATGGTGCATGCTTATCTTGCATGGGACGGCTCCGTCATGGATGATTATGCAGCTGTTCTTCGTGCACGATTGGTTTAAGAAATAAGAGAATGTCTTACGAGTGCTTCAACACCTTACTGACTCTATGCCAACTCGCATGTATAATTTGGACCAAATGGGAGTCCAGTAAAATATTAAAGAGAAGTTTCTAATTCATTAGCCAGTGTAAGTGTGTGTAATTGCCTCAAGCTGACTTACATGAACATCCATTTTTGGGAGTATGCAATGGAATAGTATCGAAATGATGTAAATCGCTGAAAAGTTATATTGGGTTTTGTAGATATAGGATGATGTCATTGATGGTGTAGCCATTAGCTTACTGTATTGTGGTATTCCAGAGATTTGAGGGAACTCGAATCTACAAGGAGTGTTTAAAAATTAATGGACCACAATTCATTGTCTGCCACCTGGCGGCGAAGCTTTCAACTTGCACAACAGAGGCGGAAGGTTTAAACCAGGACTCCTCAAAATTTCATCGCTGAGTGCATTATTACTTTTTGAATTGTCCTTGTTGATTTATGGTTTTCTTATTCATTTTTTATCCACTGTAATTAAAGCTGGTGGAAAAGGCGAAATGCACCCCTAAAACCAAACAGGTCCCATAAACCGACTGGGTTAGGATCTCCTCCTCCCTTAATCTTTGTGTCTCTTCCTATTGGTTTTTCTTTGTCGCCTCCCTTCCTTCAACCCAGTGGTATCTGCAAAGAAAACGTGGCTTGGAGAAATCTCCATGGCGACCGGTTGTCCTCTCTGCCGTTATTGATCAGCCATCGCCGTTGCCAGGCAGCGCTCCCTGATCGACTCCAGCTGCTTTCTTGGGGGGAGGAGGAAGGAAGGAAAGAAAGAATGAGTGAAGGAACAACCCAGTCTTATGAAGGAAAAAAAGGAGCCAGAAAGCACCACCATCATTTTCCTTTTTTTCTTATTGTGGGAGAAAAGGTCGTACGCTGAATTGGTTATGTTTTTGGCGATTGACGTTCGTGATTTGTTTTGTGAATGTTTGCCAGGTGATAATCTCGTTCCTTAAGATGATAAGCCATGTTTTCAAGGGAAATGTGTGTTTGTTGAATGCAAATATTGCTTATGCTAGTCCTTTAAATCTGACTTAGGTCATGCTCTGTTTCTTCAGTGAATGTTTTGATTTAAAGGAGGGTTCTGGTGTTGCGTAGGGAAAACACTTAGCAATTTTTAAACAATTTTATTTGACTTATTATCTTCAGTGTAGTGCTGGGTGTTAATTACAGAGCACCTGAGAGGAAAACTACCCTGGAATCGGTTATGTACACTGCGTGGCAATTTATTATGCCACCTGAAGTTTTAAGCAAATGAGCTTTAGCGTCACGCTGTTGTTGCCAGAAGCCGAGACTGATATAATAAACAATTAAAAATGACATAATCCTATACCGAAAGCCAAGCTATTCACCGTTACATAAACCAAATGAAACATATTTCCAAAATTTTTGAATCATCTTTTAAAAACCTTATTTGACCATCTTCGACTTACATATTCGTTCATGACATGTCGTTCCAAGTTGTTTGATGTATCACATGCCAAATTGAAAATTTACAATGGTACCTTAATGGTATCATTAGCATAGGTATCATTGAATCAATTTTGACTATCGTCGAACTGTATTTATCGATTGTCAAAAACGTACTTTATATTCGCTCGTTGCTCGTCGTTACGAGTTGTTTGATGTATTATTTGCCATATCTTCGCCTTGAAAATTTTAAGGGATGTCCTAATGGTACCATAGAGCACGTGACATTGATCAGTTTCGACCATCTTCGTGGGCTGAACCATGTTTATCGATTGGTGAAAGCAATACTTAATAATAACGTTCTAGTCGTTGAAAGCTTGTCGTTAAGAGTTGTTTGATGTATTACTTACTATATCATAGCATTGAAAATTTGTGAGGGGTACTAGAATGGTACCATTAGAACACGTGCTAATGTCCCAATTTCGACCATCTTCGAAATGGTTCGTACGATGAACCATATTTATCGATTGACAAAAAAAAATTTGAAAATCTTCCATACGCTTCGAGAAGATCGAGTTATAGACGGACAGACAGGAGAGTGTAGGAGTGTAGCCACTTTAGATACTGGATCACTTGTGGAACAAAGGAAAGAGGGGTTAGGAATAGAGTAAAAGCAGGCTGGAAAAATTGGAAGTGCGTGTCAATTAAATTTACGTGTTAACTCTGAGAAAACTGTGATTGTTTCTTTTACCCAAAAAGTAAACAATTTTATTTTTAATTATCTTTTTAATGGTTACATTTTATCCCGGGCGTATTCTCATTTGGATCTCGGAGTTGTTTTTGATAATGAATTGCTTTTTGGTAAGCATATAGCGATGATTACCAAAAGTTGTCTTTTCCAGGTAGAACTGATTTCTCATATTGTATTTTTTCAGGCCAAGACTGTGGTGTTTCTGCTGTATGGGGGTTTTTGTTTCGTGCCTTCGTATTGTCTCGTTTACTTGTTTTGTGCGGTTTGGAATGCTTGTTCTTCATGAAATATTGAAAAATTGGAAAGAGTACAACGACCAACTTTCTTGTGGTCAGTCTGGTAAAAAAATAATGCACTACCTAGAAAGAGTAAATCGATTTCTTTGAAATTTTGCACACATGTAGCATTGGTGGCATACAAGAAATGATTCAAATTGCAAGACCATACGTCCACAAGAACGTTGTACAGGGTGGCTCCCATGCCCCTCCTGGAGAAGAATGGTTCCGACTAGATTTGCATTAAAATCGTCAGTTTGGCATCTGCATTGTACTGGAACAGTTGACTGTAGGTCTGGTCTGCAACAACTCACGGACTTTAACAAAGGTCGGATTGTGAGACTTCGATAGGCTGGATGTTTCTGTGGTGGCTCGATGTTGTCAGCAGTGGTTTACGGAAGGAACGCACTCACGTAGACCTGGTTCTGGACCCCCAGGCATTACTGACCCACGCCAAGACCGTCGAATCGTACGAGAAGCTTTGAGCAACTCTATGGCATCCACTGCAGAGATAAAGGCCAGAGTGACACCAACTTTGTCAAGACGGACCGCAGATCACCGATTGCTAGCTGCAGGACTGCGGGCAGGGATTCCTTTAACCAGACTCCTACTTCTACAAGAAGACCGTACTGCACGGTTGCAGTGGTTCCGCGAAAGAGCCGAATGGAGGTCTGTGGTCTTTAGTGATGAGAGCAGATTGTGCCTATACACCAGTGCATCCGTCTACGCCACACAGGCCCAATCCCTGGCCTAATGTTGTGGGGTCTGATCAGTTACAATTCGCGATCACCCTTAGTGTTTGTGGATGGAACACTGAACAGCATTCGGTACGTCCAGCAGATTGTGGAACCTGTTCTTCTGCCCTTCTTGCAACAGGAGGGGAAACATGTTTTTCCAGCAGGATAACGCCCGTCCAGACACGGCCGGTGTTGGCTTGCAGGCCTTACAGCATGTGGCACTATTTCCTTGGCCAGCACGATCTCCAGATTTGTCGTTAGTTGAACATGTGTGGGACATGATGGGACGTAACGTTCATCGTCGCTGCACACCAGATCCAACTATTCTCAATTGCGCTAGCATGTTCAGGGGGGTTGGAACAATCGACTATATCCCCAAGACGACATCAACATCTTTATGAGCGCATGCATACAAGAGTCGAGGCCTGCATTGAAGCTCGCGGCGGTTATACGACCTAGTAATGTGGTGTATTGGGGCGTGGGAGCCACCCTATACAAAGTTTTACTGAAGGTATTGTATTGTCTTGCAATTTGATTATTTTACATGCTGTCACTGGGTGGGAAACTTAACAAAGAATTTTTTATCAAAATGAGGTAGTGTAAGGTTTGAGATTAATGACAATAATTTGTTAGATCCGGTTAAAGTGAGTATCAACCATCTATCTTCAGCAACTGCCTAGTGGCGTCCTCTGGTGGCAAATTGGCAGAGACCTTGAACTCTCCCGATTTTGCAACTGTCCAGGCTAAGCCCAGGTGCGCCGCTTTTCAGCCACCATTAAATTCTTCACATTGTCTTTATTCACGTAGATTTTTCCCCAAAGCTCTAGGACGTCTGAGAGAAAAGTCTGGCAAAGGAGGTTGCCATATGACCAGTATAAGAGAAGAAGCTAGCAACCATAACCTTTCCAGCGCTTTCCATTCTTTCTGGGTCTTCTTTGTGCACTCACTCTTTTGACTGCTCGTTAGTCTCAAGATAGTCATATTTATAAAGCATGTTTCATGACCAGATGCTGTAAACAGATCGTGGTTCCAAAGTTTTATTTGGATTTAGACCTTTTTTTATAGTGTAGAATATCACGGCTCTCTACGCATCTCTTGAAATGTTCATTATGGATTGCTACTAACGGATAGTGAAATTCGGGCAGATGTCATGTAAGAATGTGGGGCCTTCTCCGTACCATCCGGAGCCCCAAAAGCTAAAATAAGCGCAGACTCTAAAATTAGATTGAGGAGGAAGAAGAATTGAAAATAAATTTTTTCTCCCTGTCTGTGTGTTATTCTTTAAACGTGAAGAGAGTTCGATACATTCCGTTCATTTTGAGCCGAGATGAAAAGCGCTGTCGTCGCCATAGAGACGTGATTAAGAATTGAGAACGTTCATTAACACGTTTTCTAACGCATCCCGAGCCGAGGGGGTCGACGCACACATCGACGTTGACGGGCGGATGTTTCACTTCAGCGCAGCAGCTGATGAGGCTTTATCGGCAGAGGCCTAACTTCTGGTTCGTGTTGGTTGGTCATGCTGTGAAACTGTTTACGCGGCTGAATGATTGTCTGGAATCTTATGAGGTTTCGTTTGGCGCTGTTATTTATGAAATATGTTAATGCATATGGAGCAACATGCATGCTTTATTTTTTCTATAGATAGACGTTATTGCGTATCTGCTGTGTAAGAAGTTATAGAAATGCGTCTTTTATAAAAGTGCGGCTTAAAGAGGGTTGAGGTTGTTAACAATGAACGAATTTGACCTTGAATGATTCCTCGTAGTTAGCTGACAAGGTTAGGCCTAAAATAGTGGCAAATTGAACACCAAGGATACATTCAAATTGTGGCAATTAAACACCCGGACTGATACAAATACTCACAAACGGGAAGTCCAAATGAAAATTCTGTTTAATATGATTCAAAGTAATCTCCACCAGACACAATACACATTTGAACTCGTTTGTACAAGATTTTAAAACAGTTTTTGAAATCCTCTTGATTTCCAGCGTCATCTTTTCCTCAATATCGGAAACGTCTTGAAATCTGGCACCTTTCATAGCGTTTTTCATCTTTGGAGGGACCAAATCCGGAGAATAGGCGGGTGGCTGAACTCTGTGATACTGTGTTCGGCCAGAACTTTCCTTATTGCAGCCCAATTCATCCGCAAGCATACGAATTGTAATTTGGCGGTCAGCAATGACACTTTCCTGACTTTTTTGTGATTTCTGGCGTTAACATCGTCATCATCCGCGAAATGGGTACCTGCTAGGTGACTCTTCATCGGTGCAAACAGATGATAATCGCTGGGGGGGGGGGGGGGGGCAAACCGGGGTTATACCGGAGATGTTGATGAATTGTAAAGTGGCATTTGTCGATTGTTTCTTGGGTTAATCGTGCCGTATGTGATCCGGCATTGTCATGTTGCCCTCTGGTCAACAGGTCTGGGCGTTCTGCACTGTCAGCATGATCTTTCCAGCTGATGGCGTCGCCTTGAATTTTTTGGCCGATGGTGAGGACGGATGCTTCCACTGCATTGAATCACGTTTTGACTCGGGCTGGTAGTGATGATTTTTTACTAACCTAAAGACCATTGCAATGGCGATAAAATGAAAGCTGTAAAATTCTTCGTTGATCGTGGCAGCTTTTTGGCAAAAATCATCTGTGAAACATGTCGCCAGAGTTGGAGTGCTTTTGCCAAGAATCCGAACTTCAGAGTTCGTCCTGCAGTCTCACAACTTGGTATGAAGAACTCGACTGCCAATGACATCAAAGTCTCTAACAAGGGAACCATTCGGTCCTGTACAAGGAACTCTTTGTTTTCGCGCAGATGGCGTCAAGCTGTAGCGGAAATTAACCAGATAACCCATAAAGAAAAGCAAGTTAGCAGCTCCAACAGAACCCACAGGCTGAATCCAATTATTGTTGGGATGGAAAAAAATTAGTTGCTAAGGCCTCTTTCACACGGTCCGGGTGTTTGCCCGTCTGGGTAAACGCCCGGACGGGCAGCACCCGGATGCTGTCTTAACACGGGCGAGCGCACGGGTCCGGAGCTTCCCTCCTGTCCCTTGAGTCCACATTGTTGAGGCTTCTCTGCATTTCTTTATATAAAGTAGCACTCGCACGAAAAATACCCGGATCATGTGAAGGCACTCGCTTCTACAGTGGTTAGGTTAGGTTATCCACCGGGTCGACTAGAGTGTAGTCCGGGCAGACGCCCGTCCGAGACCCGGAGATTGGTAGCAGGGAAATCCGGGCGTTTGCCCGTGCCCGGGTAATGTGAAAGAACCTTGTCTTTGCCATGTATGGCTATTTGTCCGGGTGACGGGCAAACGCCCGGATCGTGTGAAAGAGGCCTATATGTAAATGAAATAAATTTTTAATAGTTTATGGAACACCGTATAAGTAGGGGGAGGAGTACATTTCCTGGGGCAGTTGCGCCCATCGTTTAATACCCGTGTATGTAATACATCGACGTCTGTAGTTTAATTTAGTAAAAGGTAAATAGACATCGTTCGCTGACCGGGTGGAACAATTGTGTCGTTCCCGATTACAAACGATGATTAGGGGAGATGTCACCAGGTTAAAAGTCGTTTAAGGTTAAAAGTAGTAGTAAAACCTCAGAAAAGTAAAAACAAAAATTATGTGACATGTTATTCAGAAAGTGTTTCTCATGTTCTTTTCTCCAATTTGGACTCTTCAAGAGCAGAGGATTATTCTTGAAGAAGAAATTTTGATTGGGTTAGGAAAATATTTTTTTCAAATTTATTATTCGTCTGGCTCAAAAATTGTTTTATATATTTGCAGAGTATACTATAGTTAATTAAAAGACGATTTGTATTATTTTTTAAACATTAACCTGCGTGTGGGAGAAAATATGAAAATTTAAAATTTTGCCATAGAAAACTACAGTGAAAGAATCTGGGTCCTTATAGGCTACGAGGGCGCCACCATCGTCCATGACGTCAACGTGTTACCAGGATGGAAATATTTCTTTGCCATTTTATGCAGAAGGGGCTATGAATGTAGAAGTAAATGTATCTTATGGAATGCATCTTGAAAAACTTGATTACTCTCATTCTTAGCCACCATCAGCTTGACTTAACAAGTGCCCATGAAGCTGGAGCATGTGCATAGGAAGAACAACGCTGCGAATGTTTCACAAACTAGGGGAATTGAGAAATTCTGGTCGCAATGTTGGAAAGCAAGCAGAGCCACAAATGATGAAAGCTTTTCTGACGTAATATACCAGGAGCAGCTGAAAGTTGCGAACACTCATGGAAAGTCAGTTATGGCTTATATACGAGACTTAAATCCATTTTATTCCTATGGCTAAAACTGAGTTAAAATTAATAATTAATTAACAATTGCTCTTAACAAAAAAGCTCTCGATTTTATTTGTAGAGCTCGCATTGCGTCGTGTCGAGCTAGATTCTCCTTCGAGACAAGGTCGTTGAGGTGATTCGCATTTCAGGTTCCAATATATTCATGTATTCATCAAAACACGTGTTTATTCTCGTTTTCTATAGTCGAGAGGTGGGGTATGTTGCTTCATGGCTCGTGGCGACGGTTGGCGGTGACAGACGCCATTGTTGCGAAGAGGTGGGTAGGCGTACTACTGGTTGCCAGGGGTTTCTTCCTCTGAGGCAATTATCTTCTTTTCTTCGAATTCTATTGTATACGCACACGTGCCGATCGAGATTGAGAGCTCTGGGGTTCGTCACCTGTTGAAATTTTTTTTTATAATACATTTTTTTCTTTTCTTTTTGTTCTAATTTCGTGGCGTCATGTTGTTGCGTGGGCGTTGACGATCTCTCGAAGAGCGTTTGCGTCATGAGCTCTTCGCGCCGAAACTCGATCAGTCCTTTTCTGGGAAGGCGTGACATCATAATGACGTCATCTCATGCTTAATTTTTATTTGGAAACTTTTATTTTTTTTTTCTTTTCGTAGGGTTTTGTTTATTGAGTGAGCCAGATAATGATGTTGGAATGCCGGCGCTTTTTGGTTTAAAGAGGAGGGCGAGGTCGATGGAGGCTCGAAGAAAGGTGTTGGAAGCAATCGCAATCGATATCGACTTATTTCTATGTAAGTTCGTTTCGGGTTGTGAAAATAGAGTTTATTTTGCCATTCGTCTCTAAAACAACTCGGGGAACCCGTCTCACTTGGTCCTTGTTAATTTGTTCTATTGGCGCATTTTTTTTTTTTTAATACAAAAAGTGAATGGTTATCGTGTTACTATGGTGTTCGATTTCGTTTCGCTGTCTCTTCTTTTGTTCATTCATAAAATACGTGCTTTGACGGTTGAAGCTCGGATTTTGATGGGATAGGCGAATCTAGCAGACTCCTGAAAGAGGAGCTTGTTTAGTAGTTTGAGTGTTGTGCCGCCTTCTCTCCCGAGATAAGAAGAAAGGAATTTTGTAGAACGAATTCCTTTCCCTTTAAAGGTAAAAAGAAGAAAGAGGAGGAGGATATTTTAAGTAGAGAACTCTTAAAGGAATGCCGGTTGCGAAAAATTTGGCTCTTTGCTGGTATTTTGGAATTTTACGTTGTGAACAAGGAACAGCGCTGAAGAGGGATATTTTAACCAAACCCATGTAATGCAAAGCTTTCAAGTAAACAATGTTCTTAGTGAAGCCTTTCTGGCTAGAGTAGATATAAAGATTATGTGGACTGCCAACACGTGAGCAGCCAACATACAGCTGACCATGAGAACAGCAAGGAGACTTTAGATCAAGTCCAACAACCTTAAGAGATTGTCCCCGAGACTTGTTGATTGATCTAGGGAAACTGAGTTTAAGAGGAAATTGCAGTCTCTTGAACTGAAATGGAATCAGGGGGAGTCTGAGAATGAACACAATTTCATTTTTGTATTTCCCTGTGATGATCATAACCTTGTTCCATTGCACAATCGTGAATCCAGTAGCATGAGCGGAGCTCCTTTGAGGATAAGGTTGTGCGGTGGCATTCCAGGTAGCTGGAAAGAGTCTAGAAGCTCAGTTGGAAACGATACAGCTTCCTCCTGATTGACATCAGTGTTAGTAGATCGGAAAGAACTTGCTGTTTCAGGCAGCATTTTTAGCAGATCCAGATTGGTGTAGTGGTGTGAAACTTCACTGTAGAGAAGTGTTGCAGCAGGCTGGTCTTATTGGCAATGACTGAAAAATGCTTGGGGTAAAAAAGAGCGTTATATCTCCACCATGATCTTGGCCTTGGATCAATTTGACCTTCCTAAAACGATCCCAGGGTCAACCTGAATTACCATGCAAAATTTCATCAAGATTAGTCCAGCTATTTTGGAATGCATAGCGAACAGACAGACCTACAGAGAATTTTATATACATTAGCAGAGGCATACTACTTTTTTTTTCTCTCTTGTACATCGTTCCCGACTTTTTTATTCTCTCGCTTTGATTTTTTTTCTGTTTCGTTGAATGACATGCATTGATCATAGACAATGTCTTCATCTTCGTGCTCTGGGTTCTCGATCAAAAACTTCACGTTCGGTCTCGACTCACTCGCGATACTCCCACAGTCTTGAGGCGGGTTGGAATGCAGTTATATTTGAGTGAGTTCTACGTAGTGCCGGAGAAAAAAATGTGTCAGTGGTTTCGAAAGTGGGAGGAAATAGAATGAAAATGAAACAATACTCTGATCTGACGTTTCTTCATCCCAGGCAAAAACGTAGTACTATTTCCTGTCATCTGCTTCAACCTGATTTTTATTTCTTGGGCAATGTTTCTGGATTCTGTTCTTCATGATTGCCCATATACTTTCGATTGGATTCAGGTTATTCCTTTTTCATGAAGATATGCCATATACTAGAATGCATTTAACTTAGGGATATCCCCAAACTTTTGAAACAGACTTTAACTACAATTTTCAGTTCATTTATTGTCTGGGGATTATCTGCATGCATTTTGTGCTCTAAATACCTCCAAAGAAAAAAAGTCTGGGATGACTAAAGAATTCCTGTATAAATTCTTTTCAAGGGTATCTACGTAACGTTGTAAACTTTTATGTAAACAAAATTTCAAATGACGGATGTAAAAGTAAAAGAAGGTCGAGACTAAAAAAACCCTGGAATAAATAAAAGAAAATTCGAAATAAAAATATATTTTACAATAACAATAAGAAATTAATCCTCCCGTAGAAGGTATAGGAAAGTAGCGGAAGCCCTGGGATCATCTACTTTTACTTTTTTATCTCCACTTTTGAGATATAGTATATATACATATAGTTAGCGCAAAAATATAAGAACACGACGATGCCCAGGGTCACAGAGCTGTCAGAGATTTAAGTACGCCGAATCACCTTTTGCATGGATCTGGGGTATCAGAAAGAGAAATTTCCACCTTGCTTTGTCGTTCCCAGACTGCAGTTCACAATGTCCCATCAAAAGACGATTATTATGGCACGGCAAAACGCCGAGGCTGCAAGAAACCCCCTCATGGCCTGAGATCAATGACGTCTACAAAACAAATGTCTATACGTCAATTTGCAGTTGCAGTAGGGACAAGCACCAATCACTGGAGAAGCCTACAATGAAATAATTTGGTTGTCCGAGAGAAGATAAAGGCGAAGTCACAGCTTACACCGGTTCACAAAGCACGGAATGGGGCATTGGACATCAGAATGGCACAGTGTTGTGTTTTCTGATGAGAAAAGGTTCTGCTTAGACAGTTCATACTATTGGTATGACTTAGGGAAGGAAAAGCCAGAGAGATTTCGCAGTCAACAGGGCGGTAGGTTGTGTGGGGCGCCATCGGTTATTGTGGGAAAGCTGATTTTGAGATAATACACAAAAAAATGAATGTTATCAGATACCAGGAAACTATTCGACCAATTAATTGATTTTGTACAAATCATTGGAGACGAAAATTGATGTTTCCTGCAGGACAATACTCCGTGCCATGCTGCACGAACCACCAAATAGTGGTTTCAAGATCAGCAATTCAAATGTATTCCCTGGCCATCACGTACTCCGGGTATGAACTCTGTTGAAAACATGTGAGGTATCATGGTTCACAATGTTTACAGAAAACCGTAAAACCAATAAGCACCTCTATTTTTCTGCTACTTAATAAATTCGGGAAGAGTGAATACAGGAACTTTTAAGGTACCTTGTAGCTCTATTAATAAAAATATCTAATTATCTAATAATAAAATGGTAACCGACCGGGTGTCTGTGCAGGGTGTTGCAAAAATATACAGGACAGTACTGCTGGGTAGCCTATCCTCTCGCTTCATGGGCCGCTTCATAAAATTTTCCAATATCCTGCCCAGCAGTACTCTCTTGTATATTTTTGCAACACCCTGTACATAGAAAATATTTAAGAAAATCTTATGCGACAGGTCTTTTTACTGACACTAACAGAAGCCAAAACAATCATTTTAGAATTTTTGTCTGTCTGTCTGTATGTTTGTTTGTTGCATTGTTTTAGGTGTAACTTAAAAAATGGTGTATGATTTATCGCGATACGCCATCTAGAAGCCGAGTTTTAGGCTAGACTATCTTAAGCTGGCTTGCAGTCAAGGTTATACTTCATAAAATAAACAACAGATGGCGCTACAAGCAATTTAAAATGAACTTTAATTAATACGCACTATAGTTTGGTTTACAGGTTGTGAAAATTGATTGGCCGCGCATATGACCTTACGGAACTGAGGCAACATCCACGCAGACGAAGTCGCGGGTAACAGCTAGAAAATCTTGATTATGACAATTCCTAATGTAAACATGTATTTGCTAATGATATACTAACTTGCTAAAGATGTAAAATATCAAAATTTTTTGTTAACTTTCGCAAGTTATTTAGTGAATTTTCAATGAAATAGCATTTTTTCCTAGTGAAATTTTGTTATTGATCAAGTGATGCCGCTGGTGTAAAACTTGGCAACACTGCTAGTCACCTTGGATGAGGCTTGAGTCTATTTATCGAGAGATGGAAAGACACGGGCAGTTTTTTATCGACAAACTTGTACGTCAATGCAAGGAGATTTTTCGAAAGGATTCATTGTTGGGTACATCTACAATCGATGTCTGATCATCAGAAAGGTGGGATCTAAAGCAAAGATAAAACCTACCCACTATTAGAAGAATGTCTTGGATCATTGTAATGATATCTCATGGTTATATGGCCCTAGGGTGAAGGACACATACATCCGCCAGAACAAAGCATCCAGCAGGACACTGTGCTCGAATGGAAAAGGAAGCTGGGATTAAGGATATCCCATTTTCAGACCTTTCTGTCAAGTCACCCGATGCCTCTCCCATGGATTTTTGTGGATTCGGTCTCCTTAAAAGACGCCCGAGCTCTTCATTTAAGACGTCCGGAAACACTTTTGGATTATGGAAAGCCTGTCAAGAGGAGTATAACAGAGTTGACCTCAATGTTCTTCATAAGGCCTCTTCATAAGGCTTCTTACAGTGGAAACTAAGATGTCGAACGATTGCTAGAAGAAAGGGCCATCACATAGAGTACAACAGGTGGTGGAAAATTGGGTTCCAGTAGGCTTACAGTAAGTGTACTGTCGTCACCATAAACATGAAACAACCCTCCGTACATACACTACTGTTTATAAAAATCGCAACACCCTGATGGAATGGTCTAATCCATATGCAATTTGCAATATTTGCATACTATGGGTCAGAGTATAAATGATTAGATTTTTAGAGTAATTGCTTGAAAGAACACCATGCCTCGACGACGACGAAGGGTACCATATCAACAGCTGACACACTTTGAAAGAGGACGCATAATTGGTCTGCGTGAAGCGGGATGGTCGTATCGTGACATTGCTGCTCGTATAGGACGTAATGCAACGACAATTATGCGTGCATGGAGGCAGTGGAGCGAAGAGAACAGGGCACACCGAAGACCAGGCTCAGGAAGACCCAGCACGACGACACCGCGAGATGACAGACACCTCTATCGCATGTGTGTAGCAGATCGTACAGCCACTTCCACAGTGTTAGCACAACAGTGGGGTGCTACAGTAGGCAGGACAATGTCTGCTAGCACTGTACGACGCCGTTTGATTTCCAGAGGATTGATGGCACGAGTACCATTGTTGCGGATTCCTTTGACTCAAAACCACTGGCGCCTCAGGTTGCAATGGGCCCATCAACACCAACAGTGGCAAGCTGAATGGCAACAAGTTGTGTTTTCGGATGAGTCAAGGTTTAACTTGCAGCACCATGACGGCAGGATACGAGTCAGAAGACGTCGTGGCGAGCGCGACCTTCCAGAATGCATCCTGCAGCGTCATTCAGGACAAACGCCAGGGGTGATGGTGTGGGGTGCAATCAGTTACCATGGCCGTTCCCGTCTGATCAGAATCCATGGCAATCTGAACAGTGACCGGTACATCAGGGAAGTTGTGCAACCCGAGGTCATCCCCTTCCTGCAGAACCTTCCAGTCGCTGTATTCCAACAGGACAATGCCCGACCGCATGTGGCCAGAAATGTCCTCGCCTTTTTCCAAGCACATCAGACGCCCTTGTTCCCCTGGCCTGCTCGTTCACCAGACATGTCTCTAATCGAACATGTGTGGGACAGGGTTGCTCATCGATTGGCTCGTCAGACTCCTGCAGCAGCAACTGTGGATGAACTGTATACCCGTGTAGACAGAGCATGGCAGGACATTCCCCAGGCCCTTATTCAGAGCTTGTTTGACTCAATGCCACGACGTTTAGAGGCTGTAATTGCATCCCACGGTGGTTTCACCCGATACTAATGTGACAATAAAACGCATTGTATTGACCTGAAAATCTAATGGTTTCTTTTCTGACCCATGATATGCAAATGCTCCAAATTTAATGCAGATTGGGCTATTCCATCAGGGTGTTGCGATTTTTATAAACAGTAGTGTATGTAATATTAAATCTACTAAAAGCTCCACCGTCTTTGGACTTAAATAACAAATGACAAATAGCTGAACCAAATGCAAATAGAAAAGTATCACCGGATAAACGAGACACAGGCACAGTAAGAACACAATAACAAGAAGCAGTGGAAACAATTGTTAGGCGAAACTTAACAATACAACAACAGGTAGACACAGAATGTGGTTTCATTAAAATGTGTTTTTGTTGGTATCCATTATGGAGAACGTAATCCATAATCTTGGAGAAATCATTTTTCGTTGCTTCGTCCATAGGAGCATGCATAAACAACAAAAGAATAACAAAACAGACTATCACATGATCACATGGTACAGGGGTGACTTAAGTTTCTGTCGAAGATGTCGCAATGAACCCATTCGGCATTTTACTGTGTCCTTTGTCTCTTTTCATATGAATGACCCATATAAAAACAGTTTATCATCGAGTTATTCCTCGTAATTGAGCGCATTTGCAGTAGTAGTTGCGCTCGTAAAATCGCGAGAACGTCTCGTTGTCTTCGAGAAGTAAAATGGCTGTTACGTTTGAGAAGAGTCGTTCAATAAACGACGTCATTAAGTCGTCGTTTCGAGAAGTAACGAGATTAGTTGGAATTTGTGGTAGTTTAGTAGACGCTCATGAAATGTCCCGCTCGAGATTCTTAGTATTTGGCGGCCATTTTTATTTCTTGACATTTCTGATCGACTCTACTTCCGTTCCCACTTGATGGCATTCGACAATCGGTTTTCCTTGTCACGTGGCGCTTGCAGATGAGAAGGCGTCTGTCGACCATGTTTGACGAGGGGATTAGCCCCTGAGCTCATTTCCGGGACCTTAATAACGCATCTTATAACCTTTTGGCACGCAATCGCCAACTTTATAGAGGGCTCGGCACTTCGGGGATGTTCACAATTGCTGCCTTTATGCCGCCTTCGGTTTCTCTAAAGTATAAAGCTGATGGCTCCCTTTTGGTTCTAAAGGACACGTGATACAATATATGGTGAGGTTTTAAACAGAGGACTTTTGCTTTATTTGTATAATACAACACCTGGCAAGGTTTAATTGTGTAGGCTAAGCGTTTCTTTATTAGATTATTCTAGCGTATTAGCTTCACGTTGTCTGCCTTTCTTCTTTTATAATTGAATTCAACTGCTTTGCGTGGGAATTTTGCTCAACTTTTGGATCTTTAAGTTTGATGGTGGCATTTGAAATATGCCAGGAAGAGAGTTTTGAGGAAATGGTTCATTCGTGACCGAAATGGTGTTTTAACGTGACGCATTTTCGGGCACTGACACCACCTACACAGAAAAAGGTTCGGACAGTGTTGTTTTTAACGTAAGGCTTTCAGTTTCACCCATTGATTACATAAAATAACATGAGTTATACCCGCCCGAAAATAGTTCGGACAGTATTGCTAACATAGATGTTATAACGATTTTCATGCAAACATTCATTGTGTTCATTGATCTTGACACTTTTCTGGTGTTGTGATTATAGCAACCCAAATTTCTTGAAACCTCCAACTGTAGGTTTCCGAGGAGGGGTCTTCATTTTCTCATATGGATTCTCGATAGGAGACAGGTCATGGCTGCTTGAGGGCCATGGTAGGATCGGGATGCTATGGAATGTTGTTCCGAATTCCTTGATTACGGTCATCTCGCGCACAAACGTGAAATGTAGATTCATAAACGGAGGGGACCTTTAATCCACAAGGAGATTTGAAATACCGGATACGTATTTCAGCTACCAAATAGCCATCTTCAGCGATGAGAGACAAAAGTTAACTAAAGAAAATAAAGCAATGGGCAATCGCTCAGTGTAGTGAAAAGAAGTAGCACGAGTGGTCCAAAAAGTAAACCAAATGAGGTACACTGAAATGGGAAAGAAGCCTGATGAACCTCTTAAGTCATCCAGAGAAGAGTCACTTCATGGTTGGGACGAGAATCAGATTGCAAATTGACGAATAGCGAGGGGGGGGGGCGGCCGACGAAAAATAGGATCTAGGAGATCCAGTAGTTGGGGAAGTCGGCCTTGTTAATGTCTCAAAAATGACATCCAGGATATGACGGGATCTTCGAAACCTCAGGGGACCCCTAAGAATGAGTGAGTGGTCTAGAATACCAGCAACCAGAATATTTTAAGGATTTTTCATCTTGGGCAGCATGTTTCGGAGAAGTGTTTGGATATAAGAACCAATATGGGTTATCCCCAGTATTTTTCCCCTCCACGTATGTTCCTCTCCTCCTACCCCGTATTTTTTTTTTTTAGATTGAGAAATTCATTTATTAAATATATTAACGAATCAAATCAAAGTTAAGTTAATAACGAATATTTTTAACACCACTATAACTACTAAATTTGAAAATAAACATTATTATTTGGGGGGAGACCGTGGCCTGGTGGGCTTTCACTGAACACAACTTCTGTGAAATTAAGCTACATCAAGCACGGCTGGTCACTGGATGGGCGACCATCAGTGATAGACAATCTTCACCCCCCCCC